>JBBGZY010002659.1:105000-300000 GCA_037952925.1 Lithobates clamitans | reverse complement strand
ACACCATTGGGGAGCTTTCCCCTCACTTCCTGTCACAGTGACACCATTGGGGAGCTTTCCCCTCACTTCCTGTCACAGTGACACCATTGGGGAGCTTTCCCCTCACTTCCTGTCACAGTGACACCATTGGGGAGCTTTCCCCTCACTTCCTGTCACAGTGACACCATTGGGGAGCTTTCCCCTCACTTCCTGTCACAGTGACACCTGTCACTCTGCCACATCCCCCCCCCAAATCAGTATTTCTTGGCTCTGACAGCAGGGCGGCGCTATGTTAAGTCACCGAGCTGTGAGGACTTGGCTCATTCTAATGCTGGATGAGGTGGGTGTTCCCAATAAAGCAGTGGAGGTCGACCTATGAGATATAGGAGGCCAGAAGTGTGACCCCCGACATCCCCGGGGCCATACATGGGGGGTCCATTTATATCAAATTCATTGGATGAATGTAACGAGCACTCAGCCAGCTGTGACCAATTCTCAGCATACTTTACTACATATTCATTTCCTATGGAAGTCAGCGCCATCTAGAGGCCATAAGGAAGTATTTTTCTTGAAATACCTCAATCAGGAAAAATACCACAATATGACCATTAGATGGCGCTGAGGATCATAGGAAATGAAATGATAAAAGTAGAGTATAAGTAGACCCCATAATATTCAGTATATAGGTTGTTGGATTAAGGCTTAGTGTCAGGTATTAGGGGGTTAGGTTTTTGGGTTAAGCCTTAGTGTCAGGTATTAGGGGGTTAGGGCTTAGTGTCATGCATTAGGGGGTTAGTTTTTTGGGTTAAGGC
The DNA here is from genome assembly GCA_037952925.1 of Lithobates clamitans. Taxonomy (NCBI): domain Eukaryota; kingdom Metazoa; phylum Chordata; class Amphibia; order Anura; family Ranidae; genus Lithobates; species Lithobates clamitans. The sequence goes on along the minus strand of JBBGZY010002659.1, from coordinate 299,209 downwards.
TTAGTGTTGGGCATTAGGGGGTTAGGGCTTAGTGTCAGGTATTAGGAGGTTAGGTTTTTGGGTTAGGGCTTAGTGTCAGGTATTAGGAGGTTAGGTTTTTGGGTTAGGGCTTAGTGTCAGGTATTAGGAGGTTTGGGCTTAGTGTCAGGTGTAAGGGGGTTTGGGCTTAGTGTCAGGTTTTAGGGGATTAGGTTTTTGGGTTAAGGCTTAGTGTCAGGTATTAGGGGATTAGGGCTTAGTGTCAGGTATTAGGGGTTAGGTTTTTGGGTTAAGGCTTAGTGTCAGGTATTAGGGGCTTAGGTTTTTGAGTTAAGGCTTAGTGTCAGGTATTAGGGGGTCAGGTTTTTGGGTTAAGGCTTAGTGTCAGGTATTGGGGGTTAGGTTTTTGGGTTAAGGCTTAGTGTCAGATATTAGGGGGTTAGGGCTTAGTGTCAGGTATTAGGGGGTTAGGTTTTTGGGTTAGGGCTTAGTGTCAGATATTAGGGGGTTAGGGCTTAGTGTCAGGTATTAGGGGTTAGGGCTTAGTGTCAGGTATTAGGGGTTAGGGCTTAGTGTCAGATATTAGGGGTTAGGGCTTAGTGTCAGGTATTAGGGAGTTAGGTTTTTGGGTTAAGGCTTAGTGTCAGGTATTAGGGGGTTTGGGCTTAGTGTAAGGTATCAGGGGGTTTGGTTTTGGGTAAAGGCTTAGTGTCAGGTATTAGGGGGTTAGAGCTTAGTGTCAGGTATTAGGGGGTTAGAGCTTAGTGTCAGGTATTAGGGGGTTAGAGCTTAGTGTCAGGTATTAGGGGGTTAGGGCTTAGTGTCAGGTATTAGGGAGTTAGGTTTTTGGGTTAAGGCTTAGTGTCAGGTATTAGGGGGTTAGGTTTTTGGGTTAAGGCTTACTATCAGGTATTAGGGGGTTAGGGCTTAGTGTCAGGTATTAGGGAGTTAGGTTTTTGGGTTAGGGCTTAGTGTCAGGTATTAGGGAGTTAGGTTTTTGGGTTAAGGCTTACTATCAGGTATTAGGGGGTTAGGTTTTTTAGGTTAGGTTAAATCTTGAGGGGAGGTTAAGGGTTAAGTGTTGGGGGCGGGGTTTAGATATAAAGGTGTTATTTTAGGGGTCTGGTTTAGTGTCAGGTATTAGGGGGTTAGGGCTTAGTGTCAGGTATTAGGGAGTTAGGTTTTTGGATTAAGGCTTAGTGTCAGGTATTAGGGGGTTAGGTTTTTGGGTTAAGGCTTAGTGTCAGGTATTAGGGGGTTAGGTTTTTAGGTTAGGTTAAATCTTGGGGGGAGGTTAAGGGTTAAGTGTTGGGGGCGGGGTTAGGAGTAAAGGTGTAATTTTAGGGGTCTGGTTTAGTGTTAGGAACACTTTGTAACATCGGGACACTTAGAGGAGCTCTAGGATTTCGATGGGTTCTCAATGCGGAGAACTCCGTGCCAAGGAATTGGACATCACCGAACTGTCAGTACCGCGGATTAACATTCTGTCCTCTCCCAGTCCCTGTGCCAGGAGTTTGGGATATCTGAGATTTGGATATTCATCCACCAATGAATAAAACACATTCTGGTATCACTCGTTGTCACTCCAGCTCACACATGTATTTAGCACTAACACTCCATGTTGCATCAAGATGTAATAGCCTCAAAAAGGGATACAAAAAAAAGCGGGTCTGGCTGCAATCCTCACCTCCTCTCCGGTGCTGTCTCCTGCAGTTATTCCTTTCTGCCCCTAGAGGCATACATAAAACATGCCCAAATATTTATTGAGTCCCACTATAGCATTCCTGAAATGCTGTCACAACTTCATGAATCAGAGCCACAGGGGTCCACATGACGGCCAAAACTGCTCCGTTTTTTCTTTGTGTCGTTTTTGGGCAGATTTCACTTCACTTACTGTCCTGGAAACACCATAGGAAGTGAGAGAAATTCTCTACAAAGCAAGGGGACATCTTCTGCTGGAAAATCTACTAAGACATTTTGTATAATCACCAATCAGAATTAAACCTGCTTTGGAATTTTCAGTGTGATTGATGATACGGGGAGCAGAGAGTGAGAGGGCACTGCTCAGCCCAGGATCAGGAAGCACACTTCCAGTGACCATGTGAGGTGTTCTCTGGATTCTGGTGGCAGTGAATTATTGTTATTTGAAATCTCATTTTAAAAGGAATATTGGAAGGACAAATAAATAAAAGAAAGAAAGACATGAAGGTTTTCTTTTTCTATACATTATATTACATTTTCTATAAATAAATATAATTATTATTATTATTATTAGTAATAGTATTATTATCGTTATTGTTTGTATCATTGTTATTAATATTATTATTGTGGTTCTCTTTTTCTTTTTCCCTATATTTCATATTAAAATTATATATATATATTTCTGTATAGATCTATCGATAGATAGATAGATAGATAGATAGATAGATAGATAGATAGATAGATAGATAGATAGATAGATAGATAGATAGATAGATAGATAGATAGATAGATCGATCATATAATTAAATGTGATATAAAAGATAGGAAAAAAACAAACCTAATTTATAATAATAAGTATTATTATTATTATTTAGGGTCTCTTTTTCTTTACTTACAGGGAACAGACAGTGAGAGGGCGCTGCTCAGCACAGGATCAGGAAGCACACTTCCAGTGACCATGTGAGGTGTTCTCTGCATTCTGGTTGCAGAATTATTGTTATCTGAAATCTCTTTTTATAAGGATTATCGAAAGGATAAAAAAAAAAATAGGGTTTTTATTTTCTATACATTATATTACATTTTCTATAAATAATAACAATAATAACAATTATTATTATTATTATTAGTAGTAGTAGTAGTAGAAGTAGATTTTTATTTATTATAATTTATTCTTATTACTAATGATAATATTATTACTGATGTGGTTCTCTTTCTCTATGTATTAAAAAAAATAAATATATATATATATATATATATATATATATATATATATATATATATATATATATAATATTTTGTTTACATTTATATATATATATATATATTTTAATACATGAGAATATCTGACTGCTTGGAAACTACCCTCCGACTCCCCTTTCTCTTATACTTGAAGACCGTTAATTCATTTTTAAAGTATTTTTTTTTTAAATATTATGTATTAATTCAATATTAACATTGTTTATCGAGTTTTGTTGTTGTTTATAAACTTTATTAGGATTAGGTCGCTAGATTAAATTGTACTTTCATTATAGTGGTTACAATGACAGATTCACTTTAACGGGAAGGAGTCTACAGTGTCCACAAGCATTTGGAGGCCCAGACTCAATCCCTGTCTGCAACATGGTCATTATTTTATCAAATAAATTGCACAAACTGTCACCACTATAGAAATCTTGTATAATAATATTAATAATAATTATAAAAAAAACAAAACACAATTTTATATTAATAGTACATGAAAAATACAAAATATAATTATAATGATAATAATAATAGCACTAATAATTATAATAATAAAGACACATAATAATTTATTATTATTATTATTATTATTATTATTATTATTAATATTATTATTAATAATAATAATAATAATAGGTTTAAGCAGAAAGCAACAAAGCCTCTGATTTTTCCCTGATGATTACTTAGCAATAGAACCAGGACTTTCACGGTGTCACTGTGTTCTACGATTGTGTGACAGGTTCTCTTCAAAACAAGGTCCCTTTTTATTATAATAATTATTATTAGTATTAATAATTTTATAATTTAGTGTTTCATATTTTAAGATTATTATAATATAATTTAGTGTTTCATGTTTTATTATTATTATTATTATTGTTATTAATATTATTTTTTATTATTATTTAAAGCAGACCTGTCGCCTCCCTCACATTCTATGGCTGACATAAGGCATATTGTTGGAATGAACGCTTCTCTTAAGTAGCGATTATTCAGTTTGAAGAACCTCATTTTGCTGTATTTTTGTAGTAATTTCCTATCCTATAGATACAACGGGAAGTGAGAGAAAATCTCTTCAACTTGATGGAAATCCAAGTCTAGACGGGTGTCCCCATTGGAGGATTTACCCTCTATTCCTGTTCTAGTGACCACTCCGAAATTTGGATTTTTTGTCGTTTTTAACCCTAGTGACAATGGACACCAGGACACATTAGGAGGATGAATCTCCCTAATGAGGACACCCATAGCACGGCGATGCTCTTTGTCAGTGTCCCATCAGGCCATATGTAGGTCTTCTTCCTGGACCCTCAAAAGTTTTGTGGAAAGAAGCGAGGTGACTTAGTAAAGGGGTCCTTTGGACTTCTTCTCAGTCCACTTCAGAGCTCTATACTGATGGAAGGACTGAGATAAGAACGGGGTATCACTGAGACACAGGCTTACCCAAAATGGCCGCTGAGTGGAGCCATCAGTTAGGGACACTCTGAGATCCCACTCTCAGGAAGAGGAGCCTATAGAGCAGGGGTCTCCAAACTTTGTTAGCAAAGTTCACTGTCCTTCAGACTTTAGGGGGGCCGGACTGTGCCCAGTAGAAGAAAACAATGTCCCATCTTTGGTATTAGGGGGAGAAACAGTTGGAGTCAGCTAGAGGAATAGTGCCCCGTTGTTGGTGTCAGTGGGAGAAAACAATGCCCCATCTTTGTTATTAGGGGGAGAAATATTTGGTGTCAGTGGGAGGAATAGTGCCCCATTGTTAGTGTCAGTGGGAGTATTTATGCCCCATTGCTGGTGTCAGTGGGAGGAATTATGTCTGATTGTTGGTGTCAGTGGGAGGATTTATATCCCATTGGTGTCAGTGGAAGGAATTATGCCCCATTGTTGGTGTCAGTGGGAGGATTTATGCCCCATTGTTGGTGTCAGTGGGAGGATTTATATCCCATTGGTGTCAGTGGAAGGAATTATGCCCCATTGTTGGTGTCAGTGGGAGGAATTATGTCCGATTGTTGGTGTCAGTGGGAGGATTTATGCCCCATTGTTGGTGTCAGTGGGAGGATTTATATCCCATTGGTGTCAGTGGAAGGAATTATGCCCCATTGTTGGTGTCAGTGGGAACATTTATGCCCCATTGTTGGTGTCAGTGGGAGGATTTATGCCCCATTGTTGGTGTCAGTGGGATGATTTATGCCCCATTGTTGGTGTCAGTGGGATGATTTATGCCTTTATATTGGTGTCAGTAGAAAGAGCCTCAAGGACCGGATACAGGTAAGCAAAGGAGCATCTGGCCCCCCTGGGCCGCAGTTTGGAGACCACTGCAATAGAGGCCCAGGTTTCCCAAAATTGCTACCCCAGCCCACCGTCTATGAGGAGGAGCCAAGAAAGAACTGGCAGCATGAACAAAGGGAGTGATGGGGTTCAGGTGGAGGGGGTTTGGGGGTTCAGCTGAGAGTTTTTGGGGGTTCAGGTGAGGGGGTTTGGGGGTTCAGCTGAGAGTTTTTGGGGGTTCAGGTGAGGGGGTTTAGGGGTTCAGGTGGAGGGGGTTTGGAGGTTTCAGGTGGAGGGGTTTTGGGGGTTCAGGTGAGGGGGTTTGGGGGTTCAGGTGAAGGGGGTTTGGGGGTTCAGCTGAGGGTTTTTGGGGGTTCAGGTGAGGGGGTTTAGGGGTTCAGGTGGAGGGGGTTTGGAGGTTTCAGGTGGAGGGGTTTTGGGGGTTCAGGTGAGGGGGTTTTGGGGTTCAGGTGGAGGGGGTTTAGCTGAGGGGCTTTGGGGGTTCAGGTGAGGGGGTTCAGGTGGAGGGGGTTTGGGGGTTCAGGTGAGGGGTTTTGGGGGTTCAGGTGGAGGGGGTTTGGGGGTTTCAGGTGAGGGGGTTTGGGGGTTCAGGTGGAGGGGGTTTGGGGGTTCAGGCAAGGGGTTTTGGGGGTTCAGGTGGAGGGGTTTTGGGGGTTCGGGTGAGGGGGTTTGGGGGTTCAGGTGGAGGGGGTTTGGGGGTTCAGCTGAGGGGTTTGGGGGGTTCAGGTGGAGGGGGTTTTGGGGTTTCAGGTGGAGGGGTTTTGGGGGTTCAGCTGAGGGGTTTTGGTTTGGGGGTTCAGGTGGAGGGGGTTTGGGGGTTTCAGGTGAGGAGGTTTGGGGGTTCAGGTGGAGGGGTTTTGGGGGTTCAGGTGAGGGGTTTGGGGGTTCAGGTGGAGGGGGTTTGGGGGTTCAGGTGGAGGGGGTTTGGGGGTTCAGGCGAGGGGTTTGGGGATTTCAGGTGGAGGGGGTTTGGGGGTTCGGTGAGGGGGTTTAGGTGGAGGGGGTTTGGAGGTTCAGGTGGAGGGGGTTCGGGTGAGGGGGTTTAGGTGCAGGGGGTTTGGGGATTTCAGGTGGAGGGGGTTTGGGGGTTCGGGTGAGGGGGTTTAGGTGGAGGGGGTTTGGGGGTTCAGGTGGAGGGGGTTTGGGGGTTTGGGTGAGGGGGTTTAGGTGGAGGGGGTTTGGGGGTTCGGGTGAGGGGTTTTGGGGGTTCAGGTGGAGGGGGTTTGGGGGTTCGGGTGAGGGGGTTTAGGTGGAGGGGGTTTGGGGATTTCAGGTGGAGGGGGTTTGGGGGTTCAGGTGAGGGGGTTTAGGTGGAGGGCGTTTGGGGGTTCAGGTGGAGGGGGTTTGGGGGTTCGGGTGAGGGGACTTAGGTGGAGGAGGTTTGGGGGTTCAGGTGGAGGGGGTTTGGGGGTTCGGGTGAGGGGGTTTTGGGGGTTCAGGTGGAGGGGGTCTGGGGGTTCAGGTGAGGGGTTTGGGAATTTCAGGTGGAGGGGGTTTGGGGGTTCGGGTGAGGGGTTTTGGGGGTTCAGGTGGAGGGGGTTTGGGGGTTCAGGCGAGGGGTTTGGGAATTTCAGGTGGAGGGGTTTTGAGGGTTCAGGTGGAGGGGGTTTGGGGGTTCATGGGGTGGTTATGAGGATGAATGAAGATGAACGTTACAACTTTGTTTTAAAGCCGGCAATTATGTAGCGCGAAGGGCCTGCCCGATCTCATACACATTAAACAGTTTAGATAAATCTACAGATAATCGTACAATCAGATTGCATGGTGTATGGCCATCTTTTCCATGTACCCATTTTCCACGTATCAGCAAATCCACCAGTAATCTGGATTCGTACAAGGTGGGGACGTTCGGAGGATTACAGTGCGCCCGTCCAGTGGAAGAGGCTCAGGAAGCTTATTGAGCGGCACATACTGTACTGAAATGTGACACGCCGCGAACCTGTCTCCTGCCAGCGCTGGGAATTCGGTTTTGTAACCTTAGAGCCCGTGCTATTTTTAGCGCCCCTCTGGAATGCCAAATATCGGTGGAGCGCCAATTTCATCATGCTATATAATCTCTCTCTCTCTCTCTATATATATAAACCGTATCATCGTGCTCTGATTGCATGGATATAGACTTACATAATGTAAGCTACGAGAGATCGGCAAGCCCCTCCCACCAGATACAGACATGTCAATATATCTACTCGACGAAAAAAAATTGGCTTGATTTATTTAAACGAATCCGACAAAAAAAAAAAAAGAGTTTCGCTTTACCCGGAGTTCTGCCTCTTATCGGCAGAAGACACCCAAAGCCCAACTCTAGCCAAAACCTTTTTTTTTTACACCTTGGACATAACATGGGAGGGTTAGAATACCTTGCCAACTGTGTCCCCATAGAGAAGATTCATCTTCCTGTTCTGTTTGTCACCTGGACAGGGTGTGAGGGCAAATCTCCCTCACAAAGTCACAAAGAGCAATCCAATCTTAGCTGCCTCCTTACTGCCCGTGTCCCCATCAGAGAATTCACCTTCACTTCCTGTTCTGACACCGTAGACAGGAAGTGGAGATATTTCCCTTCATTTCCTGCTACAACACCATAGACAGGAAGTGGAGAGATTTTCCTTCACGTCCTTTTTTGACACCATAGACAGGAAGTGGAGAGCCTATCCTTTGCTTCCTGCTCTGACACCATAGACAGGAAGTGGAGAGATTTCCCTTCACTTCTTGTTCTGTCTCACAACCCATCAAATAGACAAGAAATGGGGATATCCTTCCTCACTTTATGTTCTTAATTAAATGTAGAACTGTGCCTTAGCTTTTTTTAAAATCCGTCTTACTGCCCGTGTCCCCATCAGAGAATTCACCTTCACTTCCTGTTCTGACACTGTAGACAGGAAGTGGAGATATTTCCCTTCATTTCCTGCTACAACACCATAGACAGGAAGTGGAGAGATTTTCCTTCACGTCCTTTTTTGACACCATAGACAGGAAGTGGAGAGCCTATCCTTTGCTTCCTGCTCTGACACCATAGACAGGAAGTGGAGAGATTTCCCTTCACTTCTTGTTCTGTCTCACAACCCATCAAATAGACAAGAAATGGGGATATCCTTCCTCACTTTATGTTCTTAATTAAATGTAGAACTGTGCCCTAGCTTTTTTTTAAATCCGTCTTACTGCCTGTGTCCCTATCAGAGAATTCACCTTCACTTCCTGTTCTGACATCATAGACAGAAAGTGGAGAGATTTCCCTTTACTTCCTGCTCTAACAGCATAGGCAGGAAGTGGAGAGATTTCCCTTCACTTCCTGTTTTGACACCACAGAAAGGAAGTGGAGAGATTGTCCTTCACCTCCTGTTCTGACACCATAGACAGGAAGTGGAGAGATTTTTCTTCCCTTACTGTTCTGACACCATAGACAGGAAATGGAGAGATTTTCCTTCACTTCCTGTTCTGTCTCACTCACAACCCATCAGATAGACAACATAAAGTGAGATCCTTCCTCACTTTATGTTCTGAATGAAAGTGGAACTCTGGCCTTGCTTTTTTTTAATCTGCCTTACTGTCTGTGTCCCCATCGGAGAATTCCCCTTCACTTCCTGCTCTTGACACCATAGACAGGAAGTGGAGGGATTTCCCGTCACTTCCTGTTCTGACACCATAGACAGGAGTGGACAGATTTCCCTTCACTTCCTGCTCTGACACCAAAGACAGGAAGTGGAGACATTTTCCTTCACTTCCTGTTCTGACACCATAGACAGAAAAATGGAGCCATTTTCCTTCACTTCCTGTTTTGTCTGACAACCCATCAAATAGACAAGAAACGGGGAGATTCTTCCTCATTTTATGTTGTGATTAAAGTGAAACTGTGGCCTTCCTTTTTTTTACTATGTCTTACCGCGTGTGTCCCCATTGGAGAATCCACCTTCACTACTTCCTGTTCTGACACCATAGACAGGAAGTGGAGAGATTTTTCTTCACTTCCTGCTCTGACACTATTAACAGGAAGTGGAGAGATTTTCCTTCACTTCCTGTTCTGACACCACAGACAGGAAGTGGAGACATTTCCCTTAACTTCCTGTTCTGACACCAGAGATTTTTCTTCACTCCCTGTTCTGACACCATAGACAGGAAGTTGAGAGATTCCCCTTCACTTCCTCTTCTGATACCATAGACAGGAAGGGGAGAGATTTCCCTTCACTTCCTGCTCTGACACCATAGACAGGAAGTGGAGAGATTTTCCTTTACTTCCTGTTCTGACACCACAGGCAGGAAGTGGAGAGGTTTCCCTTAACTTCCAGTTCTGACACCAGAGATTTTTCTTCACTTCCTGTTCTGGCTGACAATAAATAGACAAGAAATGAGGAGAACCTTCCTCACTTTATGTTCTGAATGAAAGTGGGACTCTGGCCTTGCTTTTTTTAAATCTTTAGCCCTTCCACTCCCAATGTCAACATCGTATTTACCTCCTCCACGCTCCAGTGATGTCCCTGGCTTCCTCTTTGGTCCAGTGTCGGCAGTCCTCTTTGGGCAGGAGGACCTAATGTAATTACAGGCTCTGATTAAGCGTACTATGTGCTGGTGAAATCCATGTTTACACCAATAAGGGCCTCATCCATTTAAAATCTTTGTAACTCATGCTTTTACAAGGCCAAATCCGACTGGAGAGCACCACGTTCTCCTTAGCATATCCCATGTTTGGACACAGATCACAGATGGCAGGAAAAAGTTGATCAAGGTTCTTACCATTCACCACGCTATCCAAATTATTTTTTAAAAGTTGGGCATTGGGTTCCTGAAGGGTCCCAACTTTGGCAAAGGTGGAAACCATGACAAATCCATGCACCTATAAGGAGTACCAATGGGAAGCTTCAAAGAGCAGGAAGCTAAGCCCCCTCCTACATATAGAATACACTATGTAAGGTCTCTAGCGGCCCTTCTCAACCCTTGGAGGAACCTTTGAAATAACTGTCTGGTCTCAGGGAACCTCTGATAAAACTTACTATATGTACAACTCATGATACATTAGTATGATGGTCAGTGGGAAGAATGCTCCTTACACTTGTGGTCATTGGGAAGAATTACCCCCTTACAGATAGCTAAAAAGATCAATGGTGTCAGTGGGAACTTATCTGAGAGACGGAAAGTGCTCATTGATCAAGGAACCTCTAGCAACCTCTGGAGGAACCCTTGTTGAGAAACGCTGCAATAGGTGTTCAATCAGCTATGGTCTAAGGTAACCCTAGCAACTTTAGGAGGAACCTTAGTTGAGAAGTCTGCGATAGGCTGTCAATCCGCTACAGTCTAAGATACCCCTAGCAACCTCTTGAGGAACCCTGGTTGAGAAATCTGCGATAGGTGGTCAATCAGCTACAGATTTTCTTACCCCCTACTTAGGTTTTACTTGCAATAGGTGGTCAATCGTCTACAGTCTAGACGAACCCTAGTTGAGAAAGCCTGGTCTATAGGTTTGAAAACATGAAAACAAGTTGAGTTAAAAAAAATTGGAAACATCAGTATAGAACATGGTAGAATAACCAAGCTTGCATCTGGCAATTGCAGGAGAATTAAAATGTCTTACAGAGATTTAATGATGGGCCAGCCCTTGGAGCTAAGGTCAAACATTTCAAATTGTGTGAAAGATCTGGAAGACAGACAATAACTTCTACCACCACCATCCCAAATACTGACTGGGGACAAGTAAATCCCTGGAGACACTTTTACTGGGTCAGGCGACCATATTGGCATCCTAATTATGTATGTTTAGTGCCAATGAGTAAATGACAATACATGACAGACCTTGAAAAGCTCTCCTATTGGGACTATCAGCAAAATGCAATGGATGACCCGACTTTCATGTCTCCTACACTCATGAAATTTAAACTGGGACCAGTTCAGTAAGATGACATATAACCAACCAGTACTTTTTTGGGTTGTGAGAAGAATCCTATACATGGAACGTACATCAATGGGGTCCCTAGTAAAAATTGGACTCAATACTCATATGATAACATAGGTAAAGAGATAGCCACCTACCCAGCATGCAACCCACAGTCCTACCCTGTTTCCCCGAAAATAGGAACTAGCATGATTGACGGTGATGGCTGCAATATAAGCCCTACCCCCCAAATAAGCCCTAGTTAAAGTCCTTGTAGGTCTTATTTTCAGGGTAGGGCTTATTTTCGGGGAAACAGGGTAGGGCTTATTTGGGGGGTAAGGCTTATATTGCAGCCATCACTGACAGTCACGCTAGGTCTTATTTTCGGGGAAACAGGGTACCTATTATGTCTATTAGTCAAACTTCTGCTTCTGGTGCATTTACTATATGGCAGTACTTAAGGACAGCCCTGTGAGAACCATTATTAATATATGGGATCTTGTTCTAACCCGTAACAGTTTATGCCAACTAAAAGTGAATATTCTCCAGAATATGGTTCAAGAAATTCAACTTGTGGAGAAGACAGATATTATCTAGAAAAGGGGTCTCCAAACTTTCTATATAAAGGGCCAATTTAATGTCCTTAAGATTTTTATTATTTTTTTTTGGGGGGGGGGGCGACTGTGGCCACTAGGAGTAGAAAGCATCCCGGTGTCATTGAGAGCAAACAATGCCTCAGGCTTGGTGGTCAGTGGGAGGAGGAGTAGTGCCCCATCATTGATGTCAGTGGAAGGAATAGTGCCCCATCATTGCTATCAGTGGGAGGAACAGTGCCCCATCATTGGTAACAATGGGAGGAATAGTGCCCCATCATTGAGGTCAGTGGAAGGAAATAGTGCCCCATCATTGGAATCAGTGGAAGGAATAGTGCCCCATCATTGCTATCAGTGGGAGGAATAGTGCCACATCATTGGTAACAATGGGAGGAATAGTGCCCCATCATTCGTGTCAGTGGAAGAAATCGTGCCCCATCATTGGAATCAGTGGAAGGAATAGTGCCCCATCATTGGTATCAGTGGGAGGAACAGTGAAGCATTGTTAGTATTAGTGGGAAGAATAGTGCCCCGTCTTTGGTGTCAGAGGGAGTAATAATGTTTCATCGTTGATGTCAGTGGAAGGAATCGTGCTCCATTGTTGGTGTCAGTTGGAGGAAGAGTGTTCCGTCGTTGCCCGTGGGCCGCAGTTTGGAGACCACTGATCTAGGGCAAAAGGTTCATTGTTGGGGTTAGGTAGATAAAAGGTAAGAAAAAAAAGCTTGGAGATTCTACTAGTCCAAGGTAGACCCTGCAATAATTCCAAGGTATAAACAATTAATCTAGAATATAATAAAGGAAATCCGTTGTTTGGTGTTTTAAAGGACCAGTATAGCTAAATTACAAAACAGAAGATGTTTAAATTACATCCATGGAGACTATGAAAATTTGACAAGATTGGGAGATGGCTAAAGCAAAGGCAATATTGTAGGAAGATATTTGCAATACACGATTGACTTACTGTACAATTATCTGCAAGGATATAGTTTAGTAGTGTACTGACCCAGTAAACCCCTCCCCCAGCACAATGCAGTTGGCTGGTGTCACCATAGTTGTCAACTCCTATTTCAACAGAGCCACCCAAAGAGCAAACAATTCCAGCAAAACGTATACACATCCAACGAAAAGTGGGAATCAAACCTCCAACGTCAACTTAGAAGTCCACCCAGGGCCTTCAAAAGAACCTGGGACAGGAAACTTGTTATTCCCTTGCTACACACATAGGATAAATCCCTGAGTCAAACCACTAAGTCAACTATTGAAGACATGTTCAACTACTGTGAGATATTAACCAGTGGGTATTAGACCTAAAGTGGATCTGTCCTCATATATTAGTCTTTGTTCAGGCCTGATCCAGGGTCACCAGTCCCTTCCTGGACTGAGATGCCCTATATACATTATTTATTTCAGAGACTATAACGTCAAGCTCCCCATCAACATTTCCATCCCCTTCTTGGCTTACTGGGAACTCTGGAGCAAATATCTCACCTCTGAAGCCCATTACAAATAGAGGTGAGGTCCATCTACCATCCAAAACTCATCAGCTTGGTGTGGACTAACCACTTAAGGATGGATAAAAGGTTCAAAAAAGATTTGGCATTATTTCAGGCAGTGGATCATCAACGCCATTTTTTTTTTTTTTTACAAGAAGACAAGTTTGTTTTAAGGAAATTTGTTTTAAAGGGGCTAGTCCACCCTAAAGTGATATTTTTGTTATACTTTGAGTCTGGTGAGCTGAGTGGGCCCCTGGCTTCATGTATGCCTTAAATACTTCAACAGCAAGAACTCCCTGCCATAATTCCTAGATCTGCTCCTGTCCATTTTGGAGTTTTGGTTGTTCCCACCCATCTTGGTGTTCTCCTGTTTTATTCTCCGTAATATAATAGGCATATCAGGTCTGCAGACCCAGGAACTCAGCACAAGGATGATGGGAAACCTTCATAATGGCCACAGCAGGGGTACAGACCCGGGATTGCAGCACAGGAATTATGGGAACCCCTCATAATTGGCACAGCAGGTGTACAGACCCAGGGACTCAGCACAGGGATGGTGTGAACCCATCATAATGGGCACAGCAGGTGTAAAGACCAGGGAACTCAGCACAGGGATTGTGGGAGCTCCTCATAATTGGCACAGCAGGTGTTAAGACCTGGGAACTCAGCACAGGGATGATGGGTGCCCCTCATAATGGGCACAGCAGGTGTACAGACCCAGGAACTCCGTACAGGGATGGTGAGAGCTCCTCATAATGGGCACAGCAGGTGTTAAGACCCAGGAATTCAGCACAGGGATGGTGGGAACCTCTCATAATGGGCACAGCAGGTGTACAGACCCAGGAACTCCGTACAGGGATGGTAAGAGCTCCTCATAATGGGCACAGCAGGTGTACAGACCTGGAAACTCAGTACAGGGATTGATGGAATCCCTCATTATTTGCACACCAGGTGTACAGACCCAGGAACTCAGGAACTCAGCACAGAGATCTCACTTATAGAGTCCTTCAAAGATAGAAGAGGCGATCGGGCAATTTAACTCTCTAGTATCTACCAAACATTGAAGATCAGCTTTGAGTAGACAAACCCTTTAAAAATCCAATTCTACTTTTGCTAGAATATATTTAGAGCGATGAGTCTACGGGGTGTTGCAGTCACCATTTGAACACGGAAGGGTTAATGTCTGAACTAATTTAAGGATATACTAAAAAAAAAATGTGCCCATGTAGCCCTTTGAACAGCAGCTGTAACATTAACCAATCTGCTGTGTTGACTCAGCACAAATCTCAGATTTTTGCAGAGAGCTGAGCTGTGATTGGTGAGAGCACTTCCATCCAATCCCTACCTAGCCTGTTGGAATGTTCCAAATTTCAAAAACATATGGGGGAGGAGGGGCCTCAGGAAAACAAGATGTTAGCATAAGCAATGGAGAAGTTATACTGACAGAGCTCCTAGAGCAGAGCGGAGGTGCAATGGGAGGGCCTTATAAAAAGCAGGCAGACAGGAAAAGCCCAATAGATGCAAATTGTTACAACAAGTTATATATTGTAAGCTAATGCTAAACACTATAACATAATAATATAATACAATGCAATACAATACCGGTAATTAAATATATCATCTGACAACTTGTGCTCATACTGAAATACTTTTATGCAATATCAGGACCCAAACCCCAGATAAATTATATGCCATATACAGTATTTTTTATATGTAAACTTTGAAATGTCTTGTTAGTATAATTGCCATATCTGACAATTATTTAATTGTATTTACGTATTTTTAGGTAATAGTGTGAAAGCAGTCCCCACCAGAAAATTTGGCTTTATTATATTAGTTTGTACATATCCTCTTGTAACTTTTTTTGTGAAAAAATCTATAAATATATATCTACTATATATATATATATATATATATATATATATATATATATATGTAAAAAAAAAATATCTATCTATATATCTATATCTATATATATAGGTATATATAAAATATATAGATATGTATATATATATATATATATATATATATATATATATATATATATATATATATATATATATATATATACTTTGTTCTTTTCTTTTTAGCTGTATACCTAGAACATTGCAGTGGGAGGGGACACAAAGCAGCTCATTTGATACGACTGTACCCAACATAGAATGGACAGCTGCATTGTAACGGAGTCAAAACAAAGACAAGCAACATTGTATTATTACGTAACTAAAACAACGACAGAAGGAAGCTATGGATAAAGCTGGATCTCTAGTAAAAGTTACAGGAGGACGTGCACAATCCATTTAGTTAAACTTATCTGTAGTAGGTGGACAATCCCTTTAATTGGGGGTCCGTCCGGGATACAGTATAGTAAATTGTGATGCCTTTCAGTGGAGCAGTGTAGAAGAAAATTTTGAGAATGTGGACTTTCTTTGTGACCCACTAAAATGTACCCAAACCCGTGTTTTTGCGGCAATCTATCTACAAGGTAGAAAAAAAATGTCTTCTCATGCCTCCTTGTACCTCCAGAATGAGCTCTTCCATTTCGAACTGCCTTTGTGAGGCTTTGTCATCCTCAATAGGTTCATGGTAGAGCAACGCCAAGACATCGAACTTCTTCAGGGCAGCCTTGTAGTTCTTCAGGCTAATGTGGATGACCCTGTCCTCTCCATCATACTCTGGAAAGTCAAGCCCGTCCTCACCCCTGGCGCCCAGGTTGGCCAGGGAGAGGCACAGAGCTGCCAGAACCAGCCATGGCCCCTTCATCCTCTCGCTACGCTCCAACAAGTCGACAGGTCACCAATTCCGGTCCCAATTTAAAGTCAACGTGGGGGAGGAATGTGGGAGGATAAAAACAAAATCCCCTCTCCGCCCCTACAGGTAAAGGCTTGGCGTTGGGTGGACAGGTAGCTCCTTCAGCTATCCTTCTGGGGAGGCAGCTTCACTTCTACTCAGAGGGGGGATCAGGCGACGGTCTCCCTGAGCTGATGGAGACGGAGGCGAGAGTCTGGGGATGACTGGTGGTCACCTTTCCAGGGCGCTCAGACTGAAAAGCAAAGAGAGAACTTGAAACCCAGGCCATAAAAGAAGATGAGGGGGCTGGATAGGAGGAGGTCAGTGAGGTGGGAGGGACACCCTATCCTGACAGCTTGGACCCTCATCCCCTGCCCTCCCTCCTTCTATTGCCCTGTCTATATATGTCTACATGAGATCTTGCTCCTAATATACTCTTCAAGTCCTCAAGTATCCTGTTGGCAATGCAACCACACAGAGACCAGCAGCTTGAGCACTTGCTGCGTCCACAGGTGTCTGTAAGCTCCTTCAATAAGGCAAAAGACCGAGGTGCAAACTACAGTAGCTTTTAGCAACCTACCAGTGAGGATATCCCTAATCTGACTTCAGTAAACCAAACTCAGATTAGCTGTTGCAGATTTTTAACCAAAAATGACTTATTTTCTTGTCCTATATTACTTCATCCCACCCAAAATGTTTAGGTTACTGATGGGCTGAATCAGTCCCTGGCTTCTTATGCCCCGTACACACGATCAGAAATTCTGCCAGCAAAAGTCGGATGTGAGCTTTTGGTCAGAAATTCCGACCGTGTGTATGCTCCATTGGACTTTTGCTGGCAGAATTCCAGCCAGCAAAAGATTGAGGGCAGGTTCTCTATTTTTCATTCCTATCCGAAAATGCGATTGTGTGTATGCAATTCGGACGCACAAAAAATCACGCATACTCGGAAACAATTAAACGCATACTCGGAAGCATTGAACTTCATTTTCTCGGCTTGTCGTAGTGTTGTACTTCACCACGTTCTTGATGTAGGAAAGTTCAGAGAACTTTTGTGTGACCGTGTTTATGCAAGGCAAGCTTGAGCGGAATTCCATCGGAAAAACCATCCACGTTTTTTCTGAGGGAATTTTCTAAACGTGTGTATGGGGCATTATTTGTCTCAGAAACTCCAACAGAGAGATCTCTATCCCATAATTCCAACTCTGGTCCTGTACACCTGGATGTTTTGGGTGTCCTCTCCAACGTTTGTGTGTTTCTGCTCCTTTTTTTACATTCCACCTAATATAAATTTAAAAAATCCACCAGGGATGGTCAGAAGCCCTTGTAATGGGCACAGCAGGTGTACAGACCTATAACCTTAGCACGGGCATGATGGGAACCCCTCATAATGGACACAGCGGGTGTACAGACCCAGGAACTTAGTTCTGGAATGGCGGGAACCCCTCATAATGGACATAGCAGGTGTACAAACCTAGAAACTCAATATGGGGATGGTGGAAACCCTTTATAGTGGGAACAGCAGGTATACAGACCTAGAAACTCATCACAAGGAGGAAGGAAACTCCTCATAATGGACACAGCAGGTGTACAGACCAGGGAGCTTAGTGAAGGGATGGTGTGAACCTCTCATAATGGGCACAGCAGGTGTACAGACCTTGGAACTTATTGCAGGGATCATGCAAACACCTCAAAATGTGCAAAGCAGGTGTGCAGACCCAGGAACTCAGCACAGATATGGTGGAAACCCATCATAACGGGCACAGCAGATGTGCAGACCTGGGAACTCAGAACAGGGATGGTAGGTACCTCTCATAATAGGCACAACATGTACAGACCCCAGAACTCATTACAGGGATCGTGCAAATGCCTCATAATGGGCGCAGCAGATGTGCAGACCTGGAGACTTAACCCAGGGATGGTGGGAACCCCTCATAATGGGCACAGCAGGTGTACAGACCCAGGAACTCAGTGCAGGAATGGTGGGAACCCCTCAAAATGAGCAAAGCAGGTGTCCAGACCTGGGAACTCAGCACAGGGATGGTCGGAACTCCTCATAATGGACACAGCAGGTGTACAGACCCGGGAACTCAGAACAGGGATGGTGGGAACTCCTTATATTGGGCACAGAAGGTGTACAGACCTGGGAACTCAGCACAGAGATCTCAATGATAGTGTGTCTGGGAGATAGAAGAGAGTCTCAGGTGGTTTAACCCTCCAACATCCATGAAACACTGAACTCTCAGCTTTGGGTGAACTGGTCTCCTAATGGCTGATTCTAGGTTTAGGATTGACGAAATTTCTATCAAAATTACCAATTATTTTCAACATCTGTTTGAAATGACCAGAATCTATCTTTAAAAATAAAGAATAATGCCGCGTACACACGATTGGATTTCTCATCGGAAAAAGATATGATGGCTTTTCCGAGGGGATTCCGCTCAAGCTTGCCTTGCATACACACACGGTCACGCAAAAGTTTGCTGAGATAACGACCGTCAAGAACGCGGTGACGTACAACACTAGGACGAGACGAGAAATTGAAGCTCAATGCTTCTGAGCATGCGTCGAATTGTTTCCGAGCATGCGTAGGGATTTTGCGCGTCGGAATTGCCACAGACGATCGCATTTTCGGATAGGAACTTTTCCCGACGAAAAATTGGGAACATGCTCTCAATCCTTTGCTGGCTGGAATTCGGCCAGCAAAAGTCCGATGGAGCATACACACGGTTGCATTTTCCGACGAAAAACTCTCATCGGTCTTTTGCGGGCCGAAATTCCGATCGTGTGTACGGGGTATTAGAGTCAAAAATGTTGGTGGTACTTTCATCAGTAGGAGAAAATCTTGAAACCTATTCAGAAATGCATTTTAAAGTGTATCCTAAGCCAAAAACTTTATTTTGGTTTTAGATGGAATAGAAAATGGTTAAACCATCAGCTTTTTTATCCTGGGGGGACAACAGGAAGTGAAGGAAATCCCCCCTTGGTTTTCACAATAACGGGTGTCCCTACTGAAAGATAATCCATCACTTCTGTTCCATAGACCAGTGTTTTTCAACCAGGGTGCCGTCTGGGTTCCCCCCAGGGTGCTGCAAGCATGGGACCCAGCTTGTCCTGGTCAGCTATGAAGAGGGCCAGCTGCCAGCAAAACCATGATGTGCCTATTGTGTGATTTAGGGGCTCTGTGATGGGGTTACTTTGTGGTGATGGGGGGGACTCATGTATAGGGGGCCTTTCATATATAGGGGTGACTCTGATGCGATGAGGGGGCTGTAATTAAAAGGGGTGACTCTGATATAAAGAGGAATTCTCATGTGATGGGGAGGCCTCTAACATGAAGGGTTCTTAAGCTGGGCATAAGAGGGTCAGTGTGAGTCCCCACATATTCGAGGTGGATAGAGGAATCCTCACTGAGCTATTGTAGTCTGAGGACTGAGGTGAGGACTTCTTCGCTGTCAGCCAATCAGACAAAACATTTACCAACAAACCCATTTGTGAGAAGTTGATCATTTGATTGACTTCTCATGACTAGGAACAGCCATAGATGGATCGAAATTTGGCAGGTCCCAGCCGAAGTGGCTGAATTTCAATCCATCATTGCCCAAGTTAACCTTATTCCTAGTTGTTTCTCTAGTCCTAATTTCACCTCTTGTGCTAACCCGAGTCCTAAATCTAGCTCTAGTCCTATCCCTTGCCTAAGTATAACCCTTGTCTCTAATCCTAGTTCTAACCCTACCCTACTGCTGACCCTAGTGCTAACTATAACCCTTTCCCTAACTCTAGCCCTAACTCTAACCCTAGTTCTTACCCTACCCTACTCCTGACCCTAGCCCTAACTCTAACCCTAGTTCTTACCCTACCCTACTCCTGACCCTAGCCCTGACTCAAACCCTAGCCCTAAATCTAACCCCAGTTCTAACCCTAACCTACTCCTGACCCTAGTGCTAACTATAACCCTTGTCCTAGCCCTAACTCTAACCCTAGTTCTTACCCTACCCTACTCCTAACCCTAGCCCTAACTCTAACCCTAGTTCTTACCCTACCCTACTCCTAACCCTAGCCCTAACTCTAACCCTAGTTCTTACCCTACCCTACTCCTGACCCTAGCCCTGACTCAAACCCTAGCCCTAAATCTAACCCTAGTTCTAACCCTAACCTACTCCTGACCCTAGTGCTAACTATAACCCTTGAACTAACCCTAGCGCTAACCCTAACACTATTTCTAATCCTACCCTACTCCTGACCCTAGCCTTGACTCTAAACCTTTCCCTAACCCTAGCTCTACCTCTAATCCTAGTTCTAACCCTAACCTACTCCTGACCCTACTGCTAACTATAACCCTTTCCCTAACTCTAGCCCTAACTCTAACCCTAGTTCTTACCCTACCCTACTCCTGACCCTAGTCCTAACTATAACCCTTTCCCTAACTCTAGCCCTAACTCTAACCCTAGTTCTTACCCTACCCTACTCCTGACCCTAGCCCTAACTCTAACCCTAGTTCTTACCCTACCCTACTCCTGACCCTAGCCCTGACTCAAACCCTAGCCCTAAATCTAACCCTAGTTCTAACCCTAACCTACTCCTGACCCTAGTGCTAACTATAACCCTTGTCCTAACCCTAGCACTAACCCTAGTTCTAATCCTACCCTACTCCTGACCCTAGTCCTAACTATAACCCTTTCCCTAACTCTAGCCCTAACTCTAACCCTAGTTCTTACCCTACCCTACTCCTAACCCTAGCCCTAACTCTAACCCTAGTTCTTACCCTACCCTACTCCTAACCCTAGCCCTAACTCTAACCCTAGTTCTTACCCTACCCTACTCCTGACCCTAGCCCTGACTCAAACCCTAGCCCTAAATCTAACCCTAGTTCTAACCCTAACCTACTCCTGACCCTAGTGCTAACTATAACCCTTGAACTAACCCTAGCGCTAACCCTAACACTATTTCTAATCCTACCCTACTCCTGACCCTAGCCTTGACTCTAAACCTTTCCCTAACCCTAGCTCTACCTCTAATCCTAGTTCTAACCCTAACCTACTCCTGACCCTACTGCTAACTATAACCCTTTCCCTAACTCTAGCCCTAACTCTAACCCTAGTTCTTACCCTATCCTACTCTTGACCCTAGTCCTAACTATAACCCTTTCCCTAACTCTAGCCCTAACTCTAACCCTAGTTCTTACCCTACCCTACTCCTGACCCTATCCCTAGCTCTAACCCTAGTTCTTACCCTACCCTACTCCTGACCCTAGCCCTAACTCTAACCCTAGTTCTTACCCTATCCTACTCTTGACCCTAGTCCTAACTATAACCCTTTCCCTGACTCTAGCCCTAACTACTCTAACCCTAGTTCTTACCCTACCCTACTCCTGACCCTAGCCCTGACTCAAACCCTTCCCCTAACCCTAGCCCTAACTCTAACCCTAGTTTTAACCCTAACCTACTCCTGACCCTAGTGCTAACTATAACCCTTGCCCTAACCCCAGCGCTAACCCTAACACTATTTCAAATCCTACCCTACTCCTGACCCTAGCCCTAACTCTAACCCTAGTTCTAACCCTACCTTACTCCTGACCCTACCCTTGACTCTAAGCTTTTCCCTAACCCTAGCCCTAACTCTAATCCTAGTTTTAACCCTAACCTACTCCTGACCCTAGTGCTAACTATAACCCTTGAACTAACCCTAGCGCTAACCCTAACACTATTTCTAATCCTACCCTACTCCTGACCCTAGCCTTGACTCTAAACCTTTCCCTAACCCTAGCTCTACCTCTAATCCTAGTTCTAACCCTAACCTACTCCTGACCCTACTGCTAACTATAACCCTTTCCCTAACTCTAGCCCTAACTCTAACCCTAGTTCTTACCCTACCCTACTCCTGACCCTAGTCCTAACTATAACCCTTTCCCTGACTCTAGCCCTAACTACTCTAACCCTAGTTCTTACCCTACCCTACTCCTGACCCTAGCCCTGACTCAAACCCTTCCCCTAACCCTAGCTCTAACTCTAACCCTAGTTCTAACCCTAACCTACTCCTGACCCTAGTGCTAACTATAACCCTTGCCCTAACCCCAGCGCTAACCCTAACACTATTTCAAATCCTACCCTACTCCTGACCCTAGCCCTAACTCTAACCCTAGTTCTAACCCTACCTTACTCCTGACCCTACCCTTGACTCTAAACTTTTCCCTAACCCTAGCCCTAACTCTAATCCTAGTTTTAACCCTAACCTACTCCTGACCCTAGTGCTAGCTATAACCCTTGCCCTAACCCAAAGCGCTAACCCTAACCCTATTTCTAATCCTACCCTACTTCCTTCTGACCCTAGTCCTAACTATAACCATTTCCCTAACTCTAGCCCTAACTCTAACCCTAGTTCTAACCCAACCCTACCCCTGACCCTAGCCCTAACTCTAAACTTAGTTCTAACCCTAACCTACTCCCGACCCTAGTCCTAAATAAACCATTGTCCCAATCCTAGTTTTAACTTTAACCTCTTTCTAACCCTACCCTATTCCTGACCCTAGTCCTAACTATAACCCTTGCCCTAACCCTATTTCTAACTTTAACCCTATACCTAATCCTGACCCTAACCTTAGTTCTAGTGCTGGGCCTAACTCCACCCCTAATTCTAACCCTATCCTTAGTCCTAGCTGTAGTCCTAACTTCACTCTTAGTGCTAAACCTAAACCTTCCCTAACTAAACCATTGTCCTAACCCCAGTCCTAACTCTAACCCTAGTTCTAACCTGATCCTCCTCCTGACCCTAGTCCCAACGCTAACCCTAGTTCTAACCTTGTCCTACTCCTTACCCTGGCCCTAACTATAACCCTTGTCCTATTTTTTAGTTCTAACTCAAAGCTTAGTTTTAACCCTATCTGTACTCCTAAATGCTAGTCCTTTCTCTAACCTTAGTTCTATCTCTAGTCCTAACCCCACCCCCAGTTCTAACACTAGTCCTATCTTTAGTCCTAGCTTCAGCCTTAGAGCCAACCTAACCCAAACTCTAATCCTACCCCCAGACCTAACTCTAAGCCTAACTTTGTTCCTAACCCTTGTCCAACCCATACTTGCTTCTAAGTATGACCTCAAGCAATGCATAAGTTCCCTGGTAGCAGATGTGGCAGGAAAAATGGTGGCCGTATTGTGGTAAGGGGGAAAAAACAAACCAACTATACCCCTAATTCCAACCATAACTCTAGTTCTAACCCTAGTCCTGTCCCTAGACCTAACTCTGCCCCTAAGTTATAACCCATAACCTTAGGCCTATACTTATCCTGCTACATGCCAGTATGACTGAATAAGTTCCCTGGTGTTGGGTACAGCAGGTGAGTGCTGTGGTAAGGGGAAATTATAACTTAATTCTACCCCTAGTTCTATCCCTAACCTTAGTCCCAACCCTGGTAAAACCCACATTAAGCGCTGCATAAGTTCCCTGGTGGTCGTGGTGTTAGAGGAGTTGGTGTGGATGTTGTGGTAGGGGGAAAACACTGACCTAACTATACCCCCCAGTTCTAGCCCTGTTTCTAGTGCTAACCCTATGTGTTGCAATTTTACCAATCTGTATGGCAGTCGATGGGTTTTCCCTATCAGAATTTTTGTGTGTGTGTAGGTTGGGTTGTAATCATTTAAAAAAAAATTATTACTGTTATTCTAACCGATATTTTGCATGACATGTGTTTAGTATATTCCAACCAGAGAAATGTGCACACCAGAGGTATAATTGCATTGTCTGTGGCTAGCTTTAGAAATAGAATTCTGAAACCGGACCAGTTGGTAAGCTTTGCAGCCCAGATCTCTTTCAATGCTGTCTGACTCAACGGTTTGAGGTGTCGGGTTCTGCTTATTCCAAAAATGTTTTCATACTATTCCAGATTTACCACCTCACATCCGCTGGAAGCTGCTTCCTCCATCGCCTGTCCTTATATCCCACCGCCCAACATCTTTACCTGGGAAATCTGGGTGTCGCCAAGATTGACTTATGTGACCATCCCGATTCCCCCATGACATCACCGCTCTGCAGATATAAGATACAGTGCTTTGAAAAAGTATTCATACCCGTTGAAATTTTCCATGTTTTGTCATGTTACAACCAAAAACATAAATGTATTTTATTGGGATTTTATGTGATAGACCAACACAAAGTGGCACATAATTGTGAAGTGGAAGGAAAACGATAAATGTTTTTCAACATTTTTTTTTTCAAATAAATGAAAAGTGTGGGGTACATTTGTATGGCGCCCCCCGGAGTCAATACTTTGTAGAACCGCCTTTCACTGCAATTACAGTTACAAGTCTTTTTGGGGGTGTCTCTACCAGCTTTGCACATCTAGAGAGGGACATTTTTGCCCATTCTTCTTTGTAGAATATCTCAAGCTCTGTCAGATTGGATGGAGAGCGTCTGTGAACAGCAATTTTCAAGTCTTGCCACAGATTCTCAATTGGATTTAGGTCTGGACTGTGACTGGACCATTCTAACACATGAATATGCTTTGATCTAAACCATTCCATTGTAGCTCTGGCTGTGTGTTTAGGGTCGTTGTCCTGCTGGAAGGTGAACCTCCATCCCAGTCACAATGTCTTTTGCAGACTCTAAACAGGTTTTCTTCTAAGATTGTCCTGTATTGGTCTCCATCCATCTTCCCATCAACTCTGACCAGCTTCCCTGTACCTACTGAAGGAAAGCATCCCCACCACATGATGCTGCCACCACCATGTTTCACAGTGGGGATGGAGTGTTCAGGGTGATGTGCAGTGTTAGTTTTCCGCCACAAATAGCGTTTTGCTTTTAGGCCAAAAAGTTCAATTTTGGTCTCATCTGACCAGAGCACCTTCTTCCACATGTTTGCTGTGTCCCCCACATGGCTTCTCAAAAACTACAAATGGGACTTCTTATGGTTTTCTTTCTTCTTGTTGCTCTTCCATAAAGGCCAGATTTGTGGAGAACACGACTAATAGTTGTCCTGTGGACAGATTCTCCCCCCTGAGCTGTGGATCTCTGCAGCTCCTCCAGAGTTACCATGGACCTCTTGGCTCTTCTCTGATGAATGCTCTCCTTGCCCGGCCGGTCAGTTTAGGTGGACGGCCATGTCTTGGTAGGTTTGCAGTTGTGCCATACTCTTTCCATTTTCGGATGATGGATTGAACAGAGCTCTGTGAGATGGTCTAAGCTTGGGAGATTTTTTTATTACCTAACTCTGCTTTATACTTCTCCACAACTTTATCCCTGACCTGTCTGGTGTGTTCCTTGGCCTTCATGATGCCGTTTGTTCACTAAGGTTCTCTAACAAACCTCTGAGGGAGTCCCAGAACAGCTGTATGTATACTGAGATTAAATTACACACAGGTGGACTCTATTTACTAATTAGGTGACTTCCGAAGGCAATTGATTCCACTAGATTTTAGTTAGGGGTATCAGAGTAAAGAGGGCGGAATACAAATGTACCCCCCCCCCCCCACACTTTTCAGATATTTATTTGTAAAAAATGTTGAAAACCATTTATCATTTTCCTTCCACTTCACAATTATGTGCCACTTTGTGTTGGTCTATCACATAAAATCCCAAAA
This sequence comes from Lithobates clamitans, assembly GCA_037952925.1. Taxonomy (NCBI): domain Eukaryota; kingdom Metazoa; phylum Chordata; class Amphibia; order Anura; family Ranidae; genus Lithobates; species Lithobates clamitans. Next base: position 273,711 of record JBBGZY010002659.1, on the reverse strand, counting down.
ATATACATTTATGTATTTGGTTGTAACATGACAAAATGTGGAAAATTTCAAGGGGTATGAATACTTTTTCAAGGCACTGTATATTATACAGGAGTAACATCACCGCTCTCCACATTTATTGATTATATCTGTTGTGTTACAATATTAGATTTTGATTGTATCTGTTGTGGTATAAAGTTAAATCCAGGTTGTATCCATGGCATTCCAATATTACATACACTATATTAGTAGTATTGGGACGCCTGCCTTTACACACACATGACCTTTAATGTCATCCCAGTCTTAGTCCGTAGGGTTCAATATTGAGTTGGCCCACACTTTGCATCTATAACAGCTTCAACTCTTCTGGGAAGGCCGTCCACAAGGTTTAGGAGTGTGTCTATGGGAATGCTTGGCCATTCTTCCAGAAGCCCATATGTGAGGTCAGGCATTGATGTTGGACAAGAAGGCCTGGCTCGCAGTCTGCGCTCTAATTCATCTCAAAGGTGTTCTATCAGGTTGGGGTGCAGCCAGTCAAGTTCCTCCACCCCAAACACACTCATCCATGTCTTTATGGACCTTGCTTTTTGCGCAGTCATGTTGGAACAGGAAGGGACCATCACCAAAATGTTCCCACAAAGTTGGGATCATGAAATTGTCCAAATTGTCTTGGTATGCTGACGCCTTAAGAGTTCCTTCACTGGAACTAAGGGGCCAAGCCCAACCCCTGAAAAACAATTCCACACCGTAATCCCCCCTCCACCAAATGATGTGGACCAGTGCACAAAGCAAGGTCCATAAAGACATGGATGAGCGAGTTTGGGGTGGAGGAACTTGCCTGGCCTGCATAGAGTCCTGACCTCAACCTGATAGAGCACCTTTGGGACTACAAGCCAGGCCTTCTTGTCCAACATCGGTTCCTGACCTCACAAATGCGCTTCTGGAAGAATGGTGAAACATTCCCATAGACACACTCCTAAACCTTGTGGACGGCCTTCCTAGAAGAGTTGAAGCTGTTATGGCTGCAAAGGGTGGGCCAACTCAACATTGAACCCTACGGACTAAGACTGGGATGTCATTAAAGTTCATGTGCGTGTAAAGGCAGGCGTCCCAATACTTTTGGTAATATAGTGTATATCAATTATATCTGTTGTGTTATTATATTACACTCTGATTGTATATGTTCAGTGATATGTTACACTTTGATTGTATCTGTTGTGTTATAATTTTACATATTGATTGTATCTGTTGTGTTATAATGTTATGTATTGATTGTATCTGTTGTGTTATAATGTTATGTATTGATTGTATCTGTTGTGTTATAATGTTATGTATTGATTGTATCTGTTGTGTTTTAATATTACACTCTCATTGTATATGTTTAGTGATATCATGTTACACTTGGATTGTATCTGTTGTGTTATAATGTTACGTATTGATTGTATCCTTTGTGTTTTAATTTTACGTATTGATTGTATTTGTTGTGTTATAATTTAACATATTGATTGTATCCTTTACGTTATAATGTTATGTATTGATTGTATCTGTCGTGTTATAATGTTACTTATTGATTGTATTTGTTCTGTTATAATGTTATGTATTGATTGTATCTGTTGTGTTTATAATTTTACATATTGATTGTATCCTTTGTGTTATAATGTTACATATTGATTGTATCTGTTGTGTTATAAATTTACATATTGATTGTATCCTTTGCGTTATAATGCTATGTATTGATTGTATCTGTCGTGTTATAATTTTAAATATTGATTAATATGTATTGATTGTATCTGTTGTGTTATCATTTTACATATTGATTGTATCCTTTGCGTTATAATGTTACGTATTGATTGTATCTGTTGTGTTATAATATTAGACTCTGATTGTATATGTTTAGTGATATAATGTTGAACTTGGATTGTATCTGTTGTGTTAAAAATTTACATATTGATTGTATCCTTTGCGTTATAATGTTACGTATTGATTGTATCCGTTGTGTTATAATGTTATGCATTGATTGTATCTGTTGTGTTATAATGTTACGTATTGATTGTATCCGTTGTGTTATAATGTTATGTATTGATTGTATCCGTTGTGTTATAAATTTACATATTGATTCTATTCTTTGTGTTATAAAGTTATGTAGTGATTGAATCCTTTGTGTTATAATATTACACTCTGGTTATATATGTTTAGTGTTATCATGTTACACTTGGATTGTATCCATTCCATGGTTGTCTTGGAATATTTGAATTCTTCCCTCTATAACAGGTGAATCCTCTCTGGGCTCCGCAGTGAATTCTCGCCACTTCCCCGGTCAAGCTGCTGAATTACAATTTTTTTTTTTTTTTTTTTTACAATCACCATATTAAGAAGGGAGACAGCGCGGAGGGTCTAAATATAAGTTGAGATGAGTCTGGAGTAAGATAAGAAGTACTTGTGCGGATGCTGGGTAATTAGAGATTGATGGAGAGGAGTAGGGAAAGATTCTGGGAGGAGAGTGGGGACAGGGCGTGGGCGAGGCCCGCAGGACACCACAACCACCCAGCTTAGGTTACCCCGTCAGCTAAACTCCACCGGGGGGGGGGCATCAGAACAGATCAGGTTGAGATCCCCGGGGGGGGGCTGTGCTGGGGCTAACGTCAATGAGACAACCCAACACACACTATATTGTTCCAGATTTTGGGGGGTATTTACTAAAACTGGCGAGTGCAATATCTCCCTCCATAGAAACCAATGAACAAGCTGAAGTTAGGAGCTGATTGGCTACCACGCGGAGCTCCGCCAGATTCTGCACTCTCCAGTTTTAGTAAATCTCCCCACTTTGTGATCGATTGAAAATTAAAGAACCATTATTCGATCAATCAATATTATGACCAGTTCTCTGACCGTTATTTGTTCAATCGATCGCGATGGCCAACGAGGTTCCACCACAGCCTAGCGAGTAAAATCAATTGAGAGCTCATCAAATCAATCAATCAATACCTTACATCGGTCAAATGAAATGTCTTTGATTTGTGATTTTTTTATTCATTTAGTTCGATCAATTATTAGCACTAAATGATCAATTGATTGAGTATATTGATACATATGGGCCTCCATAAAAAGGATGGGGTCTGTGAAGCATGCATGGAGTTTGTTGCCCTCTCTAATTATATGGGCATCCTCCATGTGATCTACTACCCTTCCAAATCAGAGCTATAATAATAATAATGTGTGACTGTTGGGGGACATTAGAGTGTAAGCTCCTCTGGCGAATGAATTAGTGTTCTCTGTACAGAACTGCGGTATATGGTATAGAAATGTATAATAATAATAGTGTGTGACTGTGGAGGGACATTAGAGTAAGCTCTTCTGGTGCAGAGACTGATGTGACTGGCTCAGTGCTCCCTGTACAGCGCTATGGTGTATGTCAGAGCTATATAAATGTATAATAATAATAGTGTGTGTGACTGTGGTGTGACATTAGAGTGTAAGCTCTTCTGGTGCACTGTCAGTGTTCTCTGTAAAGCACTGTGGTATATGCCAGAGATATATAATAGTATAATAATAATAATAGTGTGTGACTGTGTGGGGGGGGGACATTAGAGTGTAAGCTCCTCTGGCGAATGAATTAGTGTTCTCTGTACAGCACTGTGGTATATGTTATAGAAATGTAAAATAATAATAGTGTGTGACTATGGGGAGACATTAGAAGCTCCTCTGGTGCAGGGACTAATGTGACTGGCTCAGTGTTCTCTGTACAACACTGCGGTATATGTCAGAGCTATATAAATGTATAATAATAGTGTGTGACTGTGGGGGGACATTAGAGTGTAAGCTCCTCTGGTACAGAGACTGATGTGACTGGCTCAGTGTTCTCTGTACAGCACTGCGGTATATGTCAGAGCTATATAAATGTATAATAATACTAGTGTGACTGTGGGGGGACATTAGAGTGTAAGCTTCTCTGGTGCAGAGAGTGATGTGACTGGCTCAGTGTTCTCTGTACAGCACTGCGGTATATGTCAGAGCTATAAAAATGTATAATAATACTAGTGTGACTGTGGGGGGACATTAGAGTGTAAGCTCCTCTGGTACAGAGACTGATGTGACTGGCTCAGTGTTCTCTGTACAGCACTATGGTATATGTCAGAGCTATATAAATGTATAATAATAATAATACTGTGACTGTGGGGGGACATTAGAGTGTAAGCTCCTCTGGTACAGAGACTGATGTGACAGGCTCAGTGCTCCCTGTACAGCGCTGTGGTGTATGTCAGAGCTATATAAATGTATAATAATAATAGTGTGTGACTGTGGAGGGACATTAGAGTGTAAGCTCTTCTGGTACAGAAATTGATATGACTGGCTTAGTGTTCTCTATACAACACTATGGTATATGTCAGAGCTATATAAATGAATAATAATAATACTAGTGTGACGGTGGGGGGGTATCAGAGTGTAAGCTCCTCTGGTACACTGTTAGTTGTGGCATATACACTGCGGTATATGCCAGAGATATAGAATAGTATAATAATAATAATAATAGTGTGTGGCTGTGGGGGGACATTAGAGTGTAAGCTTCTCTGGTGCAGAGAGTGATGTGACTGGCTCAGTGTTCTCTGTACAGCACTGCGTTATATGTCAGAGTTATATAAATGTATAATAATAATAATAGTGTGTGACTGTGGAGGGGGACATTAGAGTGTAAGCTCCTCTGGCACAGCGACTGATGGTTCGGTGTTCTCTGTACATATCCGGTTCTGGCTGCCTTCGATCGCCGTACAGTTAATGATTTCATTCCCAGGAGAAACCATAAATTAAAACGCTCACATCGGTCTCCAGCACAGGAATTTAATCAGTGGGTGGGTAATGTGACCCGGGAGGTTCTGGTGGGTCAGCGTATCAGGGTGGGAGTTGTTTATTAGTCAGATTGTGCTGAGCTCAGAGGGGTCAGGGGAGCGCACGGGGCTGCGAGGTGTCACTTGTCACATCGGTGACGCTGGGACGGTGTTTGGTTTATATGACAAAGCTTTGTAATCCCAATAAAACTGTTTTTTTTTTAAACACCCTTAATTATATATAAAATGGTTATATAATAAAACTACAACACAACATTTTTATACTATCTGGTTTTAACCGGCAGGTGTGTGTGCACCAAAATGGAAAGAAAAGACAAACCAGGGACCCCATATCCATGACACCCAATCTGACCTCCTTTTATGGCAAGCTAATATACAAAGCCAGCAGGGATCTGACACCCTCAGAATCTTTGTGTTCGTGCCTCCTATGTTACACTGGTTGGTTGGATAGCTCATGCTGGAGCAGGGTGAACCTCCAAAGCCTCATAAGCCTCTTTCCTGGATCTGCGCAGCTGTGACTTTCTCAGGGGGAGTCCTCAGTCCTCAGGGGAGGAGCTAAAACTTCAACCCAATGCAGAAGATGTATCAGTTGCTTAAAAGGAAGTCATTACAATTTTTTTTTGGGGGGGGGGGTGGAATATCAGTTTATAACAAAAATGTCCCAATATCGCAAGGAAGGATTAACAATGCAGAGGTTGATTTCACTTTATTTTACAGTTGTACATCCATTACACCTGGATCTGCGCAGCTGTGACTTCTTCAGGGGGAATCATCAGTCCTCAGGGGGGATTCCTCAGGGGAGGAGCTAAAACTTCAACCCCTGCAGAAGATGTATCTGTCTGCTGTTTAAAAGAAAGTCATTACAATTTTTGGGGGGATTGAATATCATTTTTTAACAAAAATGTTCCAATATTGCAAGCAAGGATTAACAATGCAGAGGTTGATTTCACTTTATTTTACAGTTGTACATCCATTACAACTGTATCTGTGCAGCTGTGACTTCCTCAGGGGGAGTCCTCACGAGAGGAGCTAAAACTTCAACCCCTGCAGAAGATGTATCTGTCTGTTGCTTAAAAGGAAGTCATTACAATTTTTGGGGGGGTCGAATATCATTTTTTAACAAAAGTGTCCCAATATCGCAAGCAAGGATTAACAATGCAGAGGTTGATTTCACTTTATTTTACAGTTGTACATCCATTACAACTGGATCTGAACAGCTGTGACTTCCTCAGGGGGAGTCCTCAGTCCTCAGGGGGAGTCCTCAGGGGAGGAGCTAAAACTTCAACCCCTGCAGAAGATGTATCTGTTGCTTAAAAGGAAGTCATTACAATTTTTTGCGGGGGTGGAATATCAGCTCATAACAAAAATGTCCCAATATCGCAAGGAAGGATTAACAATGCAAAGGTTGATTTCACTTTATTTTACAGCTGTACATCCATTACAACTGGATCTGCGCAGCTGTAACTTCCTCAGGGGGAGTCTTCAGTCCTCAGGGGGAGTCCTCAGGGGAGGAGCTAAAACTTCAACCCCTGCAGAAGATGTATCTGTTGCTTAAAAGGAAGTCATTACAATTTTTTTGCGGGGGTGGAATATCAGCTCATAACAAAAATGTCCCAATATCAAAAGGAAGGATTAACAATGCAGAGGTTGATTTCACTTTATTTTACAGCTGTACATCCATTACAACTGGATCTGTGCAGCTGTAACTTACTCAGGGGGAGTCTTCAGTCCTCAGGGGGAGTCCTCAGGGGAGGAGCTAAAACTTCAACCCCTGCAGAAGATGTAGCTGTCTGTTGCTTAAAAGGAAGTCATTACAATTTTTTGGTGGGTCGAATATAATTTTTTAACAAAAATGTCCCAATATCGCAAGCAAGGATTAACAATGCAGAGGTTGATTTCACTTTATTTTACAGTTGTACATCCATTACAACTGGATCTGCACAGCTGTGACTTCCTCAGGGGGAGTCCTCCATCCTCAGGGGGGAGTCCTCAGGGGAGGAGTTAAAACTTCAACCCCTGCAGAAGATGTATCTGTCTGTTGCTTAAAAGGAAGTCATTACAATTTTTTGGGGGGTGGAATATCATTTTTTAGCAAAAATGTCTCAATATCGCAAGCAAGGATTAACAATGCAGAGGTTGATTTCACTTTATTTTACAGTTGTACATCCATTACAACTAGATCTGCACAGCTGTGACTTCCTCAGGGGGAGTCCTCAGGGGAGGAGCTAAAACTTCAACCCCTGCAGAAGAGGTATCTGTTGCTTAAAAGGAAGTCATTACAATTTATTTTTTTTGGGGGGGAGGGGGATATCAGCTCATAACAAAAATGTCCCAATATCACAAGGAAGGATTAACAATGTAGAGGTTGATTTCACTTTATTTTACAGTTGTACATCCATTACAGAGTAATCAGCAGTGGTAAATGATAGCTGATGTAGTCCTCCAACGCTATGTGAGGTCGGGAGCTGTGGATGATATGTATCCAAATGGCTGAGCTTGGGATGACTTTACTATTGTACAGGAATGTAAATCCAGACACTTAGAGAGCCATGGCATGCATGTAATCCACTGCATGCCGAGAGCTCTTTTATTGCTGACGTGTTTCACGGCTGATATTTTTGTAAAATCTCTTTGTGGGAGAGATTTGACCTGCAAATGTGCAACAAATCGAGTCAACGGCAAACGCCTAAAAATATCACACGCTGAGAAAATTTACACCAGCAAATGGGATTGATACATTATATCCAATGAAGTCAATTGATCTGTGAATTATCCTTGGAAAAAAAAAAAAAAATCTACTCTTTTCTTTAGTGCATTGGGAACGCACACAAACTTTGCGTGCTTTCCCGGCTCCTTAGCAAACACATGGCAGGGCCATTAGGTCTTGCTTCTCTCTACTGCATGCGCCAGAGCATGCAGGTGTTTCCATGCATCACATGTCGTTTTTTTTTTTACATTAGTTTACATCATTTTTGTTTATTTCATATAGTGTTCTTTGTATATGTGTTTTGTTTTCGTTTTCATTTTATTTTTTTGGTTGTTTTTTTATGTGTTATTTGTTTACTGTTGCCTTTCATTTTATTTTTCTATTATTATTTTCTATTATTATAATTATTGTTATTTTATTTATTTTTTTATTTTATTTTGCTTTTTTTTTTTCCACCATCTGTTTTCACAAAATATTGAGGTTAATAAATTGCTTTTTTTTTGGCATAAGACCAATCCAGGAAAAGCTTCTATAACCCTCAGGAGCCAATTAACCACTTCCAACCACAGCGATTTCTTTAACTTTTTTGCACAAATGTTAAAGTTCACGTCGGGACAATTTTTATTATTAATGATTTCCTTCCTGTTTTCTTAATTTTTTTTTGCTAGGAAGTCACTTAAAATGCTCCAAACAATCATATTTCTTTTGTTTCTGAAAGCAGAGGCCCTGTAGAACAAAATGGCGGCAGTTGTAATTTTTTTTTTTTTTATGTCTCACAATATTTGCGCATTTAAAGCGGGGGTTCACCCACACCGCCAAAAAAAAAAAAAAATATTAAAAGCCAGCAGCTACAAATACTGCAGCTGCTGACTTTTAATACATGGCCACTTACCTGTCCCAGGGTCCAGCGATGTCGGCAGGGGACGCCGAGAACCCGCTCGGTTCTCGGCAGCTGCCGCCGCCGCCATCCTAGGTGAGGGAATCAGGAAGTGAAGCGTTGCGGCTTCACTTCCCGGTTCTCTACTGCGCATGCGCGAGTCGTGCTGCGCGTCCCGAGTGGTCCCCGCTCTCTCCTGGGAGCTGTGTGTTCCCAGCAGACAGCGCGGTCGGGACGGGAAGAGGCGTAGACTCCCATGGGAGTCTATGCCGAAAGTGGGTGCAAATACCTGTCTTAGACAGGTATCTGCACCCCTCTCCCCCCTGAAAGGTGCCAAATGTGACACCGGAGGGGGGGAGGGTTCCGAAAAGCGGAAGTTCCATTTTTGTGTGGAACTCCGCTTTAAGTGCAGGCGAGCACAATATTGTACCCATTTTTTTTCCATAAATAAAACAATGGAGTTGCATAATACAGTGCCTTGAAAAAGTATTCATACCGCTTGAAATTTTCCACATTTTGTCATGTTACAACCAAAACCTAAATGGATTTTATTGGGATTTTATGTGATAGACCAACACAAAGTGGAACATAATTGTGAAGTGGAAGGAAAATGATAAATGGTTTTCAAAATTTTTTACAAATAAATATGTGAAAAGTGTGGGGGGCATTTGTATGGCGCCCCCCGGAGTCAATACTTTGTAGAATCGCCTTTCTCTGCAATTACAGCCTCAAGTCTTTTTGGGGATGTCTCTACCAGCTTTGCACATCTAGAGAGGGACATTTTTGCCCATTCTTCTTTGTAGAATATCTCAAGCTCTGTCAGATTGGATGGAGAGCGTCTGTGAACAGCAATTTTCAAGTCTTAACAAATAAAATAATGTGTTGCGCTGATATTAACCTTCCAGTCAATCCGTAAACAGTTAGTGAATAAATCAATCCCTCCAAGTGATAATAAGATAATTAAAAATAGATATAAGCCTGGTCAGGTCAGAAACACAATAACCACTGAGCTGTATTATTATGCTCCACAGAGTAAGTAAATCACAGGCTGCCGCCTGTGATATCGAATAAATATAATTGCTATATATATCATCCAATATTAATACTATACAAAGAATTCTCTCATACGATATGAAAAAATTGCAACTTGAAGCTGTGTGTTGATAGCCGTTCTTAATTGTAGAAAGTATCCATTACACTAATGTATATTATTAAGCAGAATCCCGTATGTGCCAAAGATAGATCTGTTCACAAATTTCCCCAATATTGCTGTATAATATGAGGGGCTTCCAGATGGATGTTCTCAGATATATCGCGAATATATAAAATAAAAAGAAGAGACATCATTGCGCAATAAACGATTGCTTTAAAATAGCAGCACTTCACTGGGTACACTCACATAAGCCTGGATAACCAGTGCCTGGATGGAGAAAACAATCAGCCGCTTGGGGCGCGGTGAGTCCTCACACCACTCGTAATGAGCTGCTGACCAGCCTCAATACTTTACGTCACTGACTCCTCCTACGCGTTGCGTCACCCGACACGTGACTTTTTCAAGGTTAGTCACTAACCTTGAAAAAGTCTATGTTTTGGCTACGTTTACACTGTTTACCTTTTTTATTATTATTAAACAAGTGTGATTTAACTGTACTTCTGTCTCGGTCTGAGTCATGGTTTCTGACATGGATTGCATGACTAATAGTTGTCCTGTGGACAGATTCTCCCACCTGAGCTGTGGATCTCTGCAGCTCCTCCAGAGTTACCATGGGCCTCTTGGCTGCTTCTCTGATAAATGCTCTCCTTGCCTGGCCTGTCAGTTTAGGTGGACGGCCATGTCTTGGTAGGTTTGCAGTTGTGCCATACTCTTTCCATTTTCAGATGATGGACTGAACAGTGCTCCGTGAGATGTTCAAAGCTTGGGATATTTTTTTATAACCTAACTTTATCCCTGACCTGTCTGGTGTGTTCCTTGGCCTTCATGATGCTGTTTGTTCACTAAGGTATCTGACAGAATCTCTGCCCCAGTGTGGCTCCTGTCCCCCAAGCACACCAGCTCAAGCACCGAATGGCATCTTTTTGCCTGTGTACTTGCGTAGCCCCTTGAACGACCTACGGAGCACCGCTGGTTCCGAGGACAAATCAGCACAGGAAGAGGCCATGGAGGAAGAGGAAGAGGAGGGGGTGGAGGAGAGAGGTGTGGCAGAATCACCACTAGTAGAATTTTGGAGGTGTGGTGGCGGAACAACCTCCAACACTACTGCACCCTGTCCTGCATCCTTCCCAGCTGCCAGCAGAGTCACCCAGTGCGCAGTGAAAGATAGGTAACGTCCCTGTCCATGCCTGCTGGACCATGAGTCAGCGGTAATATGCACCTTACCGCTGACCACCCTGTCCAGCGAGGCATGGACATTGCCTTCCACATGCTTGTAGAGAGCCGGAATTGCCTTCCGTGAAAAAAAGTGGCGTTTGGGAACCTGCCACTGAGGTACCGCACGTTCCACAAACTCGCGGAAGGGGGTATAGTCTACCAACTGAAAAGGCAGCAGTTGCAGTGCTAGCAATTTAGCCAAGCTAGCATTCAACCGCTGGGCATGTGGATGGCTGGGAGCAAACTTCTTTCGCCGGTGGAGCAACTGGGGTAGGGAAATCTGCCTGCTAGAATCGGATGTTGGTGTACCGATGGCAGATTGCCCGCAAGTACTTGGCACTGGCACACTTAATTCTACACCTTCATTCCTCTCAGTGCAGGTTTCTGAGAGGACTGAAGGTATAGTGGGGTTGGAGATCCCAGCTAATGAGGAGGAGCAAGGAGAGGTCCGCCTTGTTCTTTGGTGTGGGTCTTTCAGGTAGTGTTGCCAACGGGCTGCATGGGAGCTCGACATATGTTTGATTAAGCATGTGGTGCCCAAGCGCTTGCTGTCTAGTCCACGCTTGAAACGCTTCAGACATATGTTGCAAATAGCAACGGTGCGATCTGCTGCACACATCTCAAAAAAGGCCCACACCGAAGAACTTTTGGAATAACGCGCGGAGTTACCAGCGCCCTGCACTTGCGGAGCTCTGCTGTGTGATGCAGTTGATTGGCTGCCCTTAAGCTGGCCCCTGGAGGGCATCCTGCCTCGTTGGAGATGTGCCTCCTCCTCCTGCTCCGCCTCCTCCTCCTCTCTCCTATCAGGCACCCATGCGAGTCAGTGACCTCATCATCCCCTCCCTCCTCCTCACTGGAGCAAACCTGGCAGTATGCTGCATGTAGGGGAACATGACTGACAGTTTGTTGTCCTTATTGGGCAACCCCTCTCTCTGGGCTCACGTTACTGCCTTCCTCAAGCTGGGTACCATCATCGGAGCCTTCAAAGCGCTGCGCATCCTCCTGCAGCATGTACCCAACACTGTACCCAACACTGTGGTCGAACAGTTCGGGGGACTCCTCTGGTGGGTCTAGGGAAGGAGTAACTGATGATGACCTCGAGTCCAAGGAATAGGCTGCTTTGGCACCTGCATTGGAAGCCAAGGTAGCCTAGGTGAGAGAGGATGAAGAGGATGAGGACAGCTTGGTCATCACTCTACCAACTCTTCGGCATGTTGTGGTTCAACAAGGTCAGCTGCCGAGAAAAAGGACAAGCGTGCCTCACGGCCAGGTGCTCATGAGGATGCACTGTGTCCACGACCAGCACTGTTGCCTCTAGACACAGAGCCTGCTTGCCCTCTTTTATTGGCTTGTGATTGTCTGCCTCTCCTTGTTGGCCTTCCAGACATACTGTCTTTGATGTATTGGAATAGGTACACAAGGAATGGCGTGCAGTGAGATGTAGCTGTACAAAGCTGGGATGTATATATATATATTGATTATACTGCAGCTAGCTGAATCGCCTGCCTGCCTGTAGTATTATTAGGAAGACAACAACAGGAATTGTCTGCAGTTAGCTTTAGCTGCACACTGTGCACAGGATACAGTACACTGACTGAAATTACTGCAGCTGCCTGACTGTAGGAGTATATTAGGAAGAGAATAACAGGAACGGATCTAGCTAAACTGAATACAGAGTGTATATATATATATATATATATATATATATATATATATATATATATACACATACACAACACCTGGGATGCATATATATACACAATACACTGACTGCAGCTAACTGACTCGTCTGCCTCCTCTTGATCTAACTCAAATGAAATGACATTGTCTCTCTCTCTCTCTCTATATCTCTCAGCACGCCGGAATACACTACACAAGGCCGACTACCCGGCGGCCTTATATAGTGTGGGGCTTGTACTAAATCCCCTGAGGTATAATTGGCCAAAGCCACCCTGCCTTTGGCCAATTATGGCTCTCCGTTCTTACCGCGCTGTAATTGGCCAAAGCATGCGGGTCATAGTGCATGCTTGGCCAATCATCAGCAATTAATTATGGGCCGTGACGCGCCACTCGAATTTGGCACGAACTGCCCATAATGTTTGTAATTCGACGAACGGTCAAACGGCTTACTAAACTTACGTTCATCTCGAACTCGAAGCTCATTCCTAGTAACAAGTTCACGGCTGCCTCCATGCATTTATTGTGGTCAGGAATGGAACAAAGGGAAGGGGGCAAGAGGGGAAGCTGCCCTGGGCACAGCGCCCTCAAGTGGGGGCACAGCATGTAGGGCAGTATGCCCATCTACTTCATGCATTAGCAGCATGAAGTAGAAGCAGCTTGGGATGGGGGCAGTGGCGGTCTATACATTAAGGGCGCACGGGCGCCACCCCCTCTCTTTTGCCACCCCCTCTAGCACCAATAGAAAGGTTCATGCATTGCATAAATCTATCAATGGCCGCCGCTGCCACCCCTATTTTGGTGCCTGGCCCCTTTTTGGGCGCAGGGCACCTGAATTACAGAGGCAGGGTTTTTTTAAGCACCTGATTAGAGCCGTAGGCTCTAATAGATGTCAAAAAAAGGTGACCAGCAAGCGCCATGCTGGGTGCTCGCAAGTCACTTAGCTGTGTTAGAAAAGCAAATGAATATTCGCTTTCCTAACACTAAACTGCCTCTTCGACAATCAGGTTCTTGGGTCTGTTACCTGTCACCTGATTGGCTGAAACGACAGGTGCCGCTGTTAGATGCCTATCAGGAGGAGAGGATGGGAGATGAGGATGGCAGGAGACGCATGAAGGACCCCGCTCGTCGCTGTCACCCACTGCCCCACCAAGACAGGGTAAGTGCCGTGCAGACGGCGAGCGGGCAGGGGTCACACTGGGGGGCATTCAAGGGCACACTGGCAGCATTTAATGGCCACACTGGCATCATTTGATGGGCACACTGGCAGCATTTGATGGCACAGTGGCAGCGTTTGATGGGCACACTGGCAGCATATGATGGGCACACTGGCAGCCTTTGATGGGCACACTGGCAGCGTTTGATGGCACAGTGGCAGCGTTTGATGGGCACAGTGGCAGCGTTTGGCACAGTGGCTGTGTTTGATGGGCACAGTGGCAGCATTTGATGGCACAGTGGCAGCGTTTGATGAACAGTGGCAGCATTTGAGGGCCGAGGCAGCATTTGATGGCACAGTGGCAGCATTTGATGGCACAGTGGCAGCGTTTGATGAACAGTGGCAGCATTTGAGGGCCGAGGCAGCATTTGATGGCACAGTGGCAGCATTTGAGGGCACAGTGGCAGTGTTTGAGAGCACAGTGGCAGTGATTGATAGCACAGTGGCAGCGTTTGATGGCACAGTGGCAGCATTTGAGGGCACAGTGGCAGTGATTGATAGCACAGTGGCAGTGATTGATTGCACAGTGGCAGTGATTGATAGCACAGGGGCAGCGTTTGATGGGCACAGCGGCAGCGTTTGATGGCACAGTGGCAGCATTTAATGGCACAGTGGCTGCAATTGATGATTTTTTTTCACAAAATTTTTGCGCCCCCCCCCAAAAAAAAATTTTGAGCACAAGCCGTCACTGGATGGGGGTGCAGTTCTGCATCTTTACCCTGGGCGAGCCTGTCCTGGCACTGGTTGTGGCAACATGTGTTGGCGTGTACATTTCAGCGGGCATCTCTACAAGACGCAAGCATGAACTTCACGCTTCAAGTTTTTGGCTTTAGATACTCTTTAACATAACTCTTGCCTGGTGAATTAACCCTTTTGGCTTTTTTTTTCTTACTTCCCCTGACGAAGACGGAAGAGTCGCTGATCTTTCGTCACCTCCGCAGGCCAGCGGCGAATCGAATCGGCCCAACCGGCCGCGCCAGCATCCAGAGATTGCAGCACCTTCGGAAAATGCTGAGGCTTGCAAGTCAGCACCTCACACGTCATTAATTAAGAGATGCCACACAATTTGATACATCCCTTCCAATGTGTCAGCTCCATTTTCTGCATCCTCTACATATGCCCTGGCCGCCCGCGTGCAGCCCGCTGCTTTCGCCGGACCCAGAACTGTTTTTTTTTTTTTTTTTTTTCAGGACAGGCTCTTGAAAGTTGACAGTCGAGGAGCAGCTGTTTGAGTCCCAGCAAAGAGTCAGCTTTCCCAGAGTAATGTCAAGAGAGTCTTCTGCTACCACAGGACGATCGGGTGGCAGCCTCACCTCGGGTCAGAGCTTCGCCATCCCAAATCCCGATCCCCCTTAGAATGACGCTCTGTCTTCCCAAGCCAGAATTAAAAAAAAAGAGCCATGGACGATTCCTAAGTGTTCACGCTTTTTATTTAGACCTCAAGTTCCTTTTTTAAAACAACGTCAGCCTTTTATCACTTCCATCCTTATATGATTCTGTCTCTGCGCGATCCCTATGACTAAATTATCGGGTGGGCGGAGCTTAACCACTTTTCTACCAGGGCAATTTTTTAGGTTTTTCGCACACGTGTAAACATTTCTATTTTTTACTAGAAATGACTTTAAAACCACCCCCTCGCAAAATAATAATAAAAATACGTATTATTATTATAATTAAAAATACTAATAATTCATATACAGTATCTCACAAAAGTGAGTACACCCCTCGCATTTTTTGTGAATATTTTATTCTTTTCATGTGACAACACTGAAGAAATGACACTTTGCTACAATGTAAAGTAGTGAGTGTACAGCTTGTATAACAGTGTAAATTTGCTGTCCCCTCAAAATAACTCAACACACAGCCATTAATGTCTAAACCGCTGGAAACAAAAGTGAGTATACCCCTAAGTGAAAATGTCCAAATTGGGCTCCAAAGTGTCAATATTTTGTGTGGCCACCAATATTTTCCAGCACTGCCTTAACCCTCTTGGACATGGAGTTCACCAGAGCTTCACAGGTTGTCACTGGAGTCCTCTTCCACTCCTCCATGATGACATCACGGAGCTGGTGGATGTTAGAAACATTGCGCTCCTCCACCTTTTTCCCTCCCCGGAGTCATGTGACTCGTTAGTGTTACAAGGTCTCAAGTGTAAATGGGGAGCAGGTGTGTTAAATTTGGTGTTATCGCTCTCACTCTCTCATACTGGTCACTGGAAGTTCAACATGGCACCTCATGGCAAAGAACTCTCTGGGGATCTCAAAAAAAAGAATTGTTGCTCTACATAAAGATGGCCTAGGCTATAAGAAGATTGCCAAGACCCTGAAACTGAGCTGCAGCACGGGGGCCAAGACCATACAGCGGTATAACAGGACAGGTTCCACTCAGAACAGGCCTCACCATGGTCCACCAAAGAAGTTGAGTGCAGGTGCTCAGCGTCATATCCAGAGGTTGTCTTTGGGAAATAGATGTATAAGTGCTGCCAGCATTGCTGCATGAGGTTGAAGGGGTGAGGGGTCAGCCTGTCAGTGCTCAGACCATACGCCGCACACTGCATCAAATTGGTCTGCATGGCTGTCGTCCCAGAAGGAAGCCTCTTCTAAAGATGATGCACAAGAAATCCCGCTTACAGTTTGCTGAAGACAAGCAGACTAAGGACATGGATTACTGGAACCATGACCTGTGGCCTGATGAGACCAAGATAAACTTATTTGGTTCAGATGGTGACAAGTGTGTGTGGCGGCAACCAGGTGAGGAGGACAAAGACAAGTGTGTCTTGTCTACAGTCAAGCATGGTGGTGGGAGTGTCATGGTCTGGGGGCTACATGAGTCCTGCCGGCACTGGGGAGCTACAGATCATTGAGGGAACCATGAATGCCAACATGTACTGTGACATACTGAAGCAGAGCATGATCCCCTCCCTTCAGAGACTGGGCCGCAGGGCAGTATTCCAACATGATAACGACCCCAAACACACCTCCAACGATGATCCCTGCCTTGCTAAAGAAGCTAAGGGTAAAGGTGATGGACTGGACAAGCATGTCTCCAGACCTAAACCTTATTCAGCATTTGTGGGACATCCTCAAATGGAAGGTGGAGGAGCTCAAGGTCTCCAACATCCACCAGCTCCGTGATGTCATCATGGAGGAGTGGAAGAGGACTCCAGTGACAACCTGTGAAGCTCTGGTGATCTCCATGCCCAAGAGGGTTAAGGCAGTGCTGGAAAATAATGGTGGCCACACAAAATATTGACACTTTGGAGCCCAATTTGGACATTTTCACTTAGGGTTGTACTCACTTTTGTTGCCAGCGGTTTAGACATTAATGGCTGTGTGTTGAGTTATTTTGAGGGGACAGCAAATTTACACTGTTATACAAGCTGTACACTCACTACTTTACATTGTAGACAAGTGTCATTTCTTCAGTGTTGTCACATGACAAAGATAGAAGAAAATATTTACAAAAATGTGAGGGGTGTACTCGCTTCTGTGAGATTCTGTATATATATAATATAAAAAAGGTACAGATGTGGACCAGTTGGTATTCTTCTGCCATCACTCTTCGATGTTCCTATCTTTCATTTACCGCAACTCTTAAAGGACATCACTGAGAATATAAATGTGGAAGCAGCTCCTGTTGTGTTCTGTTGTAGGTGCGAGCACCTGGGGGCCTCATTCTCATCCCTGCTTCACTAAGGAGCCACTGGCAAGCGTGCAACAAATGAACTCTCCATATCTACTCCAGGTCAGGAGTGGTGAAGCAGCTGGATCGGATTGACAGCCAAGCAATGCCAGTCTTGTTCCTGAATCCCTTATTTGAGGTATTTTTATCATTTTTTTTATTACTATTTGGCAGTTGTTTCCTTCTCTCCCCTAAAAATTTTTATGAAAATTTTATATTCTATTTTTGTATTCTATTTTTATAATATAATATATAATATATTATAATATTATTATAATTGTGTGTATATATATATATATATATATATATATATATATATATATATATATATATATAAATATATTTTTTATTTTTCAATTCATTTTTTTTATAGGCCTCATGTGTGACAAAGGGGTGGGGGGCAATAAAAAACATGCGGCTAAGCCATGGTTTTACTGCCCCCAACTGCCCACCCAAGCCTTGGTTTATATTATTGCATGTTCCCCACGTTGCATATAGGACAAGCCCATTCATTTCAGGGGGGGGGGGGCTGTTCTACCCGCAAGAAATGCGCCCCCAATCCTTTTTGTAAACTGCATAACTGCATGGTGCTCCATTTGCTAATTGCATGGGGGTGCCACACTTCAGCTCCAGCCCTTTTTCTGACACGTTTGTGTACATGTGAAAAAAAAAAGATTTATTTATTTATTTATTGCTAGAAAACTTGTTAGAACCCCCACACATTATATATCTTTTAAAGCAGAGGCCTTAGAGAATAAATTGGTGGGTGTTGCAATTTTGAATGTCACGGTCAGCGTTTTTTCAAACTCAATTTTTATGGGAAAAAATACACTTTTTTGAATCTGAATGCAAAAAAAACTGAATACGTAGCCCATTTTTTTTTTGTAGAACATAAAAGATGATGTTACGCCAAATAAATAGATGACAAACATGTCACAATTTAAAATGGCAACAGTGCAACAGTGGCAAATTATGTACATTTTACTATCCATAGGCATCAATTTAAAAGCCTTTACAGGTTACCACTTTAGATTTACAGAAGAGGTCTGGTGCTAGAATTACTGCCCATGTTCTGACGATCGCGGTGACACCTCACATGTGTGCGACAATCACTGTCCGCATGCGTGCGATAGAGCTGCATACGTTTGCCTTTGGGCGCAAGCTTGGGGGGGGGGCGGGGGGGGCACTTTAATTTTATTTCTTTTAAATTATTCATTTCTTTTTTTTTCTTTACACTGTTGCTTTAATTTTAATTTTTGATCACTTTATTTGTTGTCATTCCGGTATGGAAGATTCTTCTTGAATAAATACATTTCTGAAAGTGTATGTAGCCTTTTTTGTTCCATTTATTCTAAAAAAGTTAATGTGAAAAGCAAAATAATTTTCAAAGTACTTTCAAACGACATGCGTCGACTGTACTGAGAATTTTCTTCTTTTTTTTTTTTTTGTGAGAATATTCATGAAAATGTTTATTCTAACGTACGTTCAAAAATCTACTAGTGTATAGCCAGCTTAAACATGCAGCCCAAGGGGATTGTGCACATGCCGTGATGCAATATTTTTGCTTTGCGCCCGAACCAAATTTAACTCAGTATTTTGAGTTTGGCACTATAAACTGGAGCACGCCACAACCATAAGCCAATCACTTGGCTTATGGTTTGCGGTATAGTAATTACACACAAAATCTATTTTCAGCAAAAAAAAGAATAAAGAGCCAAAAAAGGCATTTTGTTGACAGCAGTATCAACTTTTGAACGTCTGGAACTCGCTGCGCTACCACCCTCTGAAAAGCGAGGCACGGCTGAGACTGAAGCTGTAAACAAGGTCTTATAGTTTTTTTTTTATATTTTTAAATATTGTTTTATTCATACATAATTATTAAATTAATAATTATTATCATATATTATGTATATTATTTTATATAGATTTTTTATATATTATTTTATTTATGTATAATTATTAAAATAATAATAATTATATTATTTTATATATTTTTTATATATTTATTTTATTATTTATTATTTATATATATATATATATATATATATATATATATATATATATATATATACTTTTTTTTGTATATATTTAGATTATGGAAAGACTTCTTGGGGGGAGCATGTCCACGTTTGTCCCCCAGTGCCCAATGAAGTTTTGCGCCAGGCCCCTTCCTCTTCTCCCATAGTTTTTATTTTCGCCCTTGGCGGTTGCGTTCCGGCTGCTTCAAATGTTGTTTTCCATCTTCCAGGGCCCCATCAGGCGCTGAGCTTCTGAAGGGATAACAACAGAACCCACATACACCTAAAAATTCCATCGCAGGCCAAGCAGATGCCTGGCAGTGCTGAGATTCCACGCTGGCGCTCTCAAGCCTAGGTGAGATCCCTTTCCCTGCCGACTCCCAGATCTCTGCAAAATTCTGCACGGCCGAGACTAGCGCTCTATATTTAACCGCAGGGTGATATAAGCCGTGAGGGGTAATGTAATCCTCCTCCTCAGCTCACCGCAGCCTCTTCCAAAAGTTTATTTTTGTTTTCCTTCAAGTCAGCAATGGCCAGACCTCCTCCAACCCTTCTAACCCCCCCACCCCTCTATTCCCATCCGTGCTGCAAATTACACTGCTGAAGAACAGGGCCTGGCAGGTTCAAGTGGGCCCATTAATCCACAGCTTCGTAAGAGAGGAATCTCTACATATTGATACTCACCCACACGGAATACCAAGCGAGTTACACCCCAGATCATCGATCCTAACTATACGGCAACCAACCAAGTTTTACAGAACACCACAAAAAGGGACCCTATAAAGCCCCTTCTGCCATCCCTATGTGACCACTGCCTTGGCATCGGACATATGACCATCCCTTTGGAAGTGAAAATTTGTAGAAATGCATCAGATTTTTTTGTAGACTGCAAATCCAAATCTCAAAAATTGTGCCTCATTGGTGATGTGATCATCAATGCATAAGGCTACTGTAGACCTGTTGTACGTCCGCTGACTGTTTACTGTTGTAGACCTGTTGTACATCCGCTGATTGTCTACTGTTGTAGACCTGTTGTACGTCCACTGACTGTCTACTGTTGTAGACCTGTTGTACGTCCGCTGACTGTCTACTGTTGTAGACCTGTTGTACGTCCGCTGACTGTCTACTGTTGTAGACCTGTTGTACGTCTGCTGACTGTCTACTGTTGTAGACCTGTTGTACGTCTGCTGACTGCCTACTGTTATAGACCTGTTCCTGTTGTATGTCTGCTGACTGCCTACTGTTGTAGACTCGATGTACGTCCGCTGACTGTAAACTGTTGTAAACCTGTTGTACGTCCACTGACTATCTACTGTTGTAGACCCGATGTAAGTCCGCTGACTGTCTACCATTGTAGACCTGTTGTACATCCGCTGACTGTCTACTGTTGTAGACCTGATGTACGTCCGCTGACTGTCTACCGTTGTAGACCTGTTGTACGTCTGCTGACTGTCTACTGTTGTAGACCTGTTGTACGTCCACTGACTGTCTATTGTTGTAGACCTTTTGTACGTCCTCTGACTGTCTACTATTGTAGACCTGTTGTACGTCCGCAGACTGTCTACCGCTGTAGACCTGTTGTACGTCCGCTGACTGTCTACTATTGTAGACCTGTTGTATGTCTGCTGACTGTCTACCATTGTAGACCTGTTGTACGTCTGCTGACTGTCTACTGTTGTAGACCTGTTGTACGTCCACTGAC
Organism: Lithobates clamitans; assembly: GCA_037952925.1. Lineage (NCBI taxonomy): Eukaryota > Metazoa > Chordata > Amphibia > Anura > Ranidae > Lithobates > Lithobates clamitans. Next base: position 252,642 of record JBBGZY010002659.1, on the reverse strand, counting down.
TGTCTACTGTTGTAGACATGTTGTACGTCCACTGACTGTCTACGGTTGTAGACCTGTTGTACGTCTACTGACTGTCTACGGTTGTAGACCTGTTGTACGTCTACTGACTGTCTACCATTGTAGACCTGTTGTACGTCTGCTGACTGTCTACTGTTGTAGACCTGTTGTACTTCCGCTGACTGTCTACTGTTGTAGACCTGTTGTACGTCCACTGACTGTCTACGGTTGTAGACCTGTTGTACGTCTACTGACTGTCTACCGTTGTAGACCCGTTGTACGTCCACTGACTGTCTACTGTTGTAGACCTGTTGTACGTCCGCTGACTGTCTACCGTTGTAGACCTGTTGTACGTCCGCTGACTGTCTACTGTTGTAGACCTGTTGTACGTCTGCTGACTGTCTACTATTGTAGACCTGTTGTACGTCTGCTGACTGCCTACTGTTATAGACCTGTTGTATGTCTGCTGACTGCCTACTGTTGTAGACTCGATGTACGTCCGCTGACTGTCTACTGTTGTAAACCTGTTGTACGTCCACTGACTATCTACTGTTGTAGACCCGATGTAAGTCCGCTGACTGTCTACCATTGTAGACCTGTTGTACATCCGCTGACTGTCTACTGTTGTAGACCTGATGTACGTCCGCTGACTGTCTACCGTTGTAGACCTGTTGTACGTCCACTGACTGTCTACTGTTGTAGACCCAATGTACGTCCGCTGCCTGTCTACCATTGTAGACCTGTTGTACGTCTGCTGACTGTCTACTGTTGTAGACCTGTTGTACATCCACTGACTGTCTATTGTTGTACACCTTTTGTACGTCCTCTGACTGTCTACTATTGTAGACCTGTTGTACGTCCGCTGACTGTCTACCGCTGTAGACCTGTTGTACGTCCGCTGACTGTCTACTGTTGTAGACCTGTTGTACGCCTGCTGAGTGTCTACTATTGTAGACCTGCTGTATGTCCACTGACTGTCTACTGTTGTAGACCTGTTGTACGTTTGATGATTGTCTATTGTTGTAGACCTGTGGTATGTCTGCTCACTGTCTACTGTTGTAGACCTGTTGTACGTCCACTGACTGTCTACCGTTGTAGACCTGTTGTACGTCCACTGACTGTCTACTGTTGTAGACCTGTTGTACGTCCACTGACTGTCTACTGTTGTAGACCTGTTGTACGTCCACTGACTGTCTACTGTTGTAGACCTGTTGTACGTCCGCTGACTGTCTACTACTGTAGACCTGTTGTACGTCTGCTGACTGCCTACTGTTGTAGACCTGTTGTACGTCCGCTGAATGTCTACTGTTGTAGACCTGTTGTACGTCCGCTGACTGTCTACTGTTGTAGACCTGATGTATGTCCGCTGACTGTCTACCGTTGTAGACCTGTTGTACGTCCACTGACTGTCTACTGTTGTAGACCTGTTGTACGTCCTCTGATTGTCTACCATCGTAGACCTGTTGTACGTCCACTGACTGTCTACTCTTGTAGACCTGTTGTATGTCTGCTGACTGTCTACGGTTGTAGACCTGTTGTACATCCGCTGACTGCCTACTGTTGTAGACCTGTTGTACGTCCGCTGAATGTCTACTGTTGTAGACCTGTTGTACGTCCACTGACTGTCTACTGTTGAAGACCTGATCTATGTCCGCTGACTGTCTACCGTTGTAGACCTGTTGTACGTCCACTGACTGTCTACTGTTGTAGACCTGTTGTACGTCTGCTGACTGTCTACGGTTGTAGACCTGTTGTACGTCCGCTGACTGTCTACTGTTGTAGACCTGTTGTACGTCCACTGACTGTCTACGGTTGTAGACCTGTTGTACGTCTACTGACTGTCTACCGTTGTAGACCCGTTGTACGTCCACTGACTGTCTACTGTTGTAGACCTGTTGTACGTCCGCTGACTGTCTACCGTTGTAGACCTGTTGTACGTCCGCTGACTGTCTACTGTTGTAGACCTGTTGTACGTCTGCTGACTGTCTACTGTTGTAGACCTGTTGTACGTCTGCTGACTGCCTACTGTTATAGACCTGTTGTATGTCTGCTGACTGCCTACTGTTGTAGACTCGATGTACGTCCGCTGACTGTCTACTGTTGTAAACCTGTTGTACGTCCACTGACTATCTACTGTTGTAGACCCGATGTAAGTCCGCTGACTGTCTACCATTGTAGACCTGTTGTACATCCGCTGACTGTCTACTGTTGTAGACCTGATGTACATCCGCTGACTGTCTACTGTTGTAGACCTGATGTACGTCCGCTGACTGTCTACCGTTGTAGACCTGTTGTACGTCTGCTGACTGTCTACTGTTGTAGACCTGTTGTACGTCCACTGACTGTCTATTGTTGTAGACCTTTTGTACGTCCTCTGACTGTCTACTATTGTAGACCTGTTGTACGTCCGCAGACTGTCTACCGCTGTAGACCTGTTGTACGTCCGCTGACTGTCTACTATTGTAGACCTGTTGTATGTCTGCTGACTGTCTACCATTGTAGACCTGTTGTACGTCTGCTGACTGTCTACTGTTGTAGACCTGTTGTACGTCCACTGACTGTCTACTGTTGTAGACATGTTGTACGTCCACTGACTGTCTACTGTTCTAGACCTGTTGTACTTCCGCTGACTGTCTACTGTTGTAGACCTGTTGTACGTCCACTGACTGTCTACGGTTGTAGACCTGTTGTACGTCTACTGACTGTCTACCGTTGTAGACCCGTTGTACGTCCACTGACTGTCTACTGTTGTAGACCTGTTGTACGTCCGCTGACTGTCTACCGTTGTAGACCTGTTGTACGTCCGCTGACTGTCTACTGTTGTAGACCTGTTGTACGTCTGCTGACTGTCTACTGTTGTAGACCTGTTGTACGTCTGCTGACTGCCTACTGTTATAGACCTGTTGTATGTCTGCTGACTGCCTACTGTTGTAGACTCGATGTACGTCCGCTGACTGTCTACTGTTGTAAACCTGTTGTACGTCCACTGACTATCTACTGTTGTAGACCCGATGTAAGTCCGCTGACTGTCTACCATTGTAGACCTGTTGTACATCCGCTGACTGTCTACTGTTGTAGACCTGATGTACGTCCGCTGACTGTCTACCGTTGTAGACCTGTTGTACGTCCACTGACTGTCTACTGTTGTAGACCCAATGTACGTCCGCTGCCTGTCTACCATTGTAGACCTGTTGTACGTCTGCTGACTGTCTACTGTTGTAGACCTGTTGTACGTCCACTGACTGTCTATTGTTGTACACCTTTTGTACGTCCTCTGACTGTCTACTATTGTAGACCTGTTGTACGTCCGCTGACTGTCTACCGCTGTAGACCTGTTGTACGTCCGCTGACTGTCTACTGTTGTAGACCTGTTGTACGCCTGCTGAGTGTCTACTATTGTAGACCTGCTGTATGTCCACTGACTGTCTACTGTTGTAGACCTGTTGTACGTTTGCTGATTGTCTATTGTTGTAGACCTGTGGTATGTCTGCTCACTGTCTACTGTTGTAGACCTGTTGTACGTCCACTGACTGTCTACCGTTGTAGACCTGTTGTACGTCCACTGACTGTCTACTGTTGTAGACCTGTTGTACGTCCACTGACTGTCTACTGTTGTAGACCTGTTGTACGTCCACTGACTGTCTACTGTTGTAGACCTGTTGTACGTCCGCTGACTGTCTACTACTGTAGACCTGTTGTACGTCTGCTGACTGCCTACTGTTGTAGACCTGTTGTACGTCCGCTGAATGTCTACTGTTGTAGACCTGTTGTACGTCCGCTGACTGTCTACTGTTGTAGACCTGATGTATGTCCGCTGACTGTCTACCGTTGTAGACCTGTTGTACGTCCACTGACTGTCTACTGTTGTAGACCTGTTGTACGTCCTCTGATTGTCTACCATCGTAGACCTGTTGTACGTCCACTGACTGTCTACTCTTGTAGACCTGTTGTATGTCTGCTGACTGTCTACGGTTGTAGACCTGTTGTACATCCGCTGACTGCCTACTGTTGTAGACCTGTTGTACATCCGCTGAATGTCTACTGTTGTAGACCTGTTGTACGTCCACTGACTGTCTACTGTTGTAGACCTGATCTATGTCCGCTGACTGTCTACCGTTGTAGACCTGTTGTACGTCCACTGACTGTCTACTGTTGTAGACCTGTTGTACGTCTGCTGACTGTCTACGGTTGTAGACCTGTTGTACGTCCGCTGACTGTCTACTGTTGTAGACCTGTTGTACGTCCACTGACTGTCTACGGTTGTAGACCTGTTGTACGTCTACTGACTGTCTACCGTTGTAGACCCGTTGTACGTCCACTGACTGTCTACTGTTGTAGACCTGTTGTACGTCCGCTGACTGTCTACCGTTGTAGACCTGTTGTACGTCCGCTGACTGTCTACTGTTGTAGACCTGTTGTACGTCTGCTGACTGTCTAATGTTGTAGACCTGTTGTACGTCTGCTGACTGCCTACTGTTATAGACCTGTTGTATGTCTGCTGACTGCCTACTGTTGTAGACTCGATGTACGTCCGCTGACTGTCTACTGTTGTAAACCTGTTATACGTCCACTGACTATCTACTATTGTAGACCCGATGTAAGTCCGCTGACTGTCTACCATTGTAGACCTGTTGTACATCCGCTGACTGTCTACTGTTGTAGACCTGATGTACGTCCGCTGACTGTCTACCGTTGTAGACCTGTTGTACGTCCACTGACTGTCTACTGTTGTAGACCCAATGTACGTCCGCTGCCTGTCTACCATTGTAGACCTGTTGTACGTCTGCTGACTGTCTACTGTTGTAGACCTGTTGTACGTCCACTGACTGTCTATTGTTGTAGACCTTTTGTACGTCCTCTGACTGTCTACCGCTGTAGACCTGTTGTACGTCCGCTGACTGTCTACTGTTGTAGACCTGTTGTACGCCTGCTGAGTGTCTACTATTGTAGACCTGCTGTATGTCCACTGACTGTCTACTGTTGTAGACCTGTTGTACGTTTGATGATTGTCTATTGTTGTAGACCTGTGGTATGTCTGCTCACTGTCTACTGTTGTAGACCTGTTGTACGTCCACTGACTGTCTACCGTTGTAGACCTGTTGTACGTCCGCTGACTGTCTACCGTTGTAGACCTGTTTTACGTCCGCTGACTGTCTACCGTTGTAGACCTGTTGTACATCCGCTGACTGTCTACCGTTGTAGACCTGTTGTACGTCCGCTGACTGTCTACCGTTGTAGACCTGTTGTACGTCCGCTGACTGTCTACCGTTGTAGACCTGTTTTACGTCCGCTGACTGTCTACCGTTGTAGACCTGTTGTACGTCCGCTGACTGTCTACTGTTGTAGACCTGTTGTACGTTCGCTGACTGTCTACTATTGTAGACCCGATGTATGCCCACTGACTGTCTACTATTGTAGACCTGCTGTACATCCACTGACCGTCTACCATTGTAGACCCGTTGTACGTCCACTGACTGTCTACTGTTGTAGACCTGTTGTAGACCTGTTGTACGTCCGCTGACTGTCTACCGTTGTAGACCTGTTGTACGTCCGCTGACTGTCTACCGTTGTAGACCTGTTGTACGTCCACTGACTGTCTACTGTTGTAGACCTGTTGTACGTCCGCTGACTGCCTACTGTTGTAGACCTGTTGTACGTCCGCTGAATGTCTACTGTTGTAGACCTGTTGTACGTCCGCTGACTGTCTACTGTTGTAGACCTGATGTATGTCCGCTGACTGTCTACCGTTGTAGACCTGTTGTACGTCCACTGACTGTCTACTGTTGTAGACCTGTTGTACGTCCTCTGATTGTCTACCATCGTAGACCTGTTGTACGTCCACTGACTGTCTACTCTTGTAGACCTGTTGTATGTCTGCTGACTGTCTACGGTTGTAGACCTGTTGTACGTCCGCTGACTGTCTACTGTTGTAGACCTGTTGTACGTCCACTGACTGTCTACGGTTGTAGACCTGTTGTACGTCTACTGACTGTCTACCGTTGTAGACCCGTTGTACGTCCACTGACTGTCTACTGTTGTAGACCTGTTGTACGTCCGCTGACTGTCTACCGTTGTAGACCTGTTGTACGTCCGCTGACTGTCTACTGTTGTAGACCTGTTGTACGTCTGCTGACTGTCTACTGTTGTAGACCTGTTGTACGTCTGCTGACTGCCTACTGTTATAGACCTGTTGTATGTCTGCTGACTGCCTACTGTTGTAGACTCGATGTACGTCCGCTGACTGTCTACTGTTGTAAACCTGTTGTACGTCCACTGACTATCTACTGTTGTAGACCCGATGTAAGTCCGCTGACTGTCTACCATTGTAGACCTGTTGTACGTCCACTGACTGTCTACTGTTGTAGACCTGTTGTACGTCCTCTGATTGTCTACCATCGTAGACCTGTTGTACGTCCACTGACTGTCTACTCTTGTAGACCTGTTGTATGTCTGCTGACTGTCTACGGTTGTAGACCTGTTGTACATCCGCTTACTGCCTACTGTTGTAGACCTGTTGTACGTCCACTGAATGTCTACTGTTGTAGACCTGTTGTACGTCCGCTGACTGTCTACTGTTGTAGACCTGATGTATGTCCGCTGACTGTCTACCATTGTAGACCTGTTGTACGTCCACTGACTGTCTACTGTTGTAGACCTGTTGTACGTCCTCTGATTGTCTACCATCGTAGACCTGTTGTAAGTCCACTGACTGTCTACTCTTGTAGACCTGTTGTATGTCTGCTGACTGTCTACGGTTGTAGACCTGTTGTACATCCGCTTACTGCCTACTGTTGTAGACCTGTTGTACGTCCACTGAATGTCTACTGTTGTAGACCTGTTGTACGTCCGCTGACTGTCTACTGTTGTAGACCTGATGTATGTCCGCTGACTGTCTACCGTTGTAGACCTGTTGTACGTCCACTGACTGTCTACTGTTGTAGACCTGTTGTACGTCCTCTGATTGTCTACCATCGTAGACCTGTTGTACGTCCACTGACTGTCTACTCTTGTAGACCTGTTGTATGTCTGCTGACTGTCTACGGTTGTAGACCTGTTGTACGTCCGCTGACTGTCTACTGTTGTAGACCTGTTGTACGTCCACTGACTGTCTACGGTTGTAGACCTGTTGTACGTCTACTGACTGTCTACCGTTGTAGACCCGTTGTACGTCCACTGACTGTCTACTGTTGTAGACCTGTTGTACGTCCGCTGACTGTCTACCGTTGTAGACCTGTTGTACGTCCGCTGACTGTCTACTGTTGTAGACCTGTTGTACGTCTGCTGACTGTCTACTGTTGTAGACCTGTTGTACGTCTGCTGACTGCCTACTGTTATAGACCTGTTGTATGTCTGCTGACTGCCTACTGTTGTAGACTCGATGTACGTCCGCTGACTGTCTACTGTTGTAAACCTGTTGTACGTCCACTGACTATCTACTGTTGTAGACCCGATGTAAGTCCGCTGACTGTCTACCATTGTAGACCTGTTGTACATCCGCTGACTGTCTACTGTTGTAGACCTGATTTACGTCCGCTGACTGTCTACCGTTGTAGACCTGTTGTACGTCCACTGACTGTCTACTGTTGTAGACCCAATGTTCGTCCGCTGCCTGTCTACCATTGTAGACCTGTTGTACGTCTGCTGACTGTCTACCGTTGTAGACCTGTTGTACGTCCACTGACTGTCTACTGTTGTAGACCCAATGTTCGTCCGCTGCCTGTCCACCATTGTAGACCTGTTGTACGTCTGCTGACTGTCTACTGTTGTAGACCTGTTGTACGTCCACTGACTGTCTATTGTTGTAGACCTTTTGTACGTCCTCTGACTGTCTACGGTTGTAGACCTGTTGTACGTCCGCTGACTGTCTACTGTTGTAGACCTGTTGTACGTCCACTGACTGTCTACGGTTGTAGACCTGTTGTACGTCTACTGACTGTCTACCGTTGTAGACCCGTTGTACGTCCACTGACTGTCTACTGTTGTAGACCTGTTGTACGTCCGCTGACTGTCTACCGTTGTAGACCTGTTGTACGTCCGCTGACTGTCTACTGTTGTAGACCTGTTGTACGTCTGCTGACTGTCTACTGTTGTAGACCTGTTGTACGTCTGCTGACTGCCTACTGTTATAGACCTGCTGTACATCCACTAACCATCTACCATTGTAGACCCGTTGTACGTCCACTGACTGTCTACTGTTGTAGACCTGTTGTAGACCTGTTGTACGTCCGCTGACTGTCTACCGTTGTAGACCTGTTGTACGTCCGCTGACTGTCTACTGTTGTAGACCTGTTGTACGTCCACTGACTGTCTACTGTTGTAGACCTGTTGTACGTCCGCTGGCTGTCTACTGTTGTAGACCTGTTGTACGTCCGCTGACTGTTTACCGTTGTAGACCTGTTGTACGTCCGCTGACTGTTTACCATTGCAGGCCTGTTGTATGTCCGCTGACTGTCTACTGTTGTAGACCTGTTGTACGTCCGCTGACTGTCTACTGTTGTAGACCTGATGTACGTCCGCTGATTGTCTACTGTTGTAGACCTGTTGTACGTCCACTGACTGTCTACTGTTGTAGACCTGTTGTACGTCCACTGACTGTCTACTGTTGTAGACCTGTTGTATGTCCGCTGACTGTCTACTGTTGTAGACCTGTTGTACGTCCGCTGACTGTCTACCGTTGTAGACCTGTTGTACGTCCGCTGACTGTCTACCATTGCAGACCTGTTGTATGTCCGCTGACTGTCTACTGTTGTAGACCTGTTGTATGTCCGCTGACTGTCTACTGTTGTAGACCTGTTGTACGTCCACTGACTGTCTACTGTTGTAGACCTGATGTACGTCCGCTGACTGTCTACCGTTGTAGACCTGTTGTACGTCCACTGACTGTCTACTGTTGTAGACCCAATGTACGTCCGCTGACCTTCTACCATTGTAGACCTGTTGTACGTCTGCTGACTGTCTACTGTTGTAGACTGTTGTACGTCCACTGACTGTCTACTGTTGTAGACCTGTTGTACCCCTGCTGACTGTCTACTATTGTAGACCTGCTGTATGTCCACTGACTGTGTACTGTTGTAGACCTGTTGTATGTCTGATGATTGTCTATAGTTGTAGACCTGTTGTACGTCCACTGACTGTCTACTGTTGTAGACCTGTTGTACGTTCGCTGACTGTCTACCGTTGTAGACCTGTTGTATGTCCGCAGACTGTCTACTGTTGTAGACCTGTTGTATGTCCGCTGACTGTCTACTGTTGTAGACCTGTTGTATGTCCGCTGACTGTCTACTGTTGTAGACCTGTTGTACGTCTGCTGACTGCCTACTGTTATAGACCTGTTGTACGTCTGCTGACTGCCTACTGTTGTAAACCTGTTGTACGTCCACTGACTTTCTACTGTTGTAGACCCGATGTAAGTCCGCTGACTGTCTACCATTGTAGACCTGTTGTACATCTGCTGACTGTCTACTGTTGTAGACCTGCTGTATGTTTACTGACTGTCTACTGTTGTAGACCTGTTGTACGTCTGTTGATTGTCTATTATTGTAGAGCTGTTATACATCTGCTGACTGTCTACTGTTGTAGACCTGATGTATGTCTGATGATTGTCTATTGTTGTAGACCTGTTGTATGTCCGCTGACTGTCCACTCTTGTAGACCTGTTGTACGTCCGCTGAATGTCTACTGTTGTAGACCTGTTGTATGTCCGCTGACTGTCTACTGTTCTAGACCTGTTGTACGTCTGCTGAATGTCTACTGTTGTAGACCTGTCGTATGTCCGCTGACTGTCTACTGTTGTAGACCTGTCGTATGTCCGCTGACTGTCTACTATTGTAGACCTGTTGTACATCCACTGAATGTCTACTGTTGTAGACCTGTTGTACGTCTGCTGACTGCCTACAGTTGTAGACCTGTGGTACATCTGCTGACTGCCTATTGTTGTAGACTGGATGTACGTCCGCTGACTGTCTACCATTGAAAATCTGTTGTACGTCCACTGACTGTCTACCGTTGTAGACCCGATGTACGTCCACTAACTGTCTACCGTTGTAGACCTGTTGTACGTCCACTAACTGTCTACCGTTGTAGACCTGTTGTACGTCCGCTGGCTGTCTACTGTTGTAGACCTGTTGTACGTCCGCTGACTGTTTACCGTTGTAGACCTGTTGTACGTCCGCTGACTGTTTACCATTGCAGACCTGTTGTATGTCCGCTGACTGTCTACTGTTGTAGACCTGTTGTACGTCCGCTGACTGTCTACTGTTGTAGACCTGATGTACGTCCGCTGATTGTCTACTGTTGTAGACCTGTTGTACGTCCACTGACTGTCTACTGTTGTAGACCTGTTGTATGTCCGCTGACTGTCTACTGTTGTAGACCTGTTGTACGTCCGCTGACTGTCTACCGTTGTAGACCTGTTGTACGTCCGCTGACTGTCTACCATTGCAGACCTGTTGTATGTCCGCTGACTGTCTACTGTTGTAGACCTGTTGTATGTCCGCTGACTGTCTACTGTTGTAGACCTGTTGTACGTCCACTGACTGTCTACTGTTGTAGACCTGATGTACGTCCGCTGACTGTCTACCGTTGTAGACCTGTTGTACGTCCACTGACTGTCTACTGTTGTAGACCCAATGTACGTCCGCTGACCTTCTACCATTGTAGACCTGTTGTACGTCTGCTGACTGTCTACTATTGTAGACTGTTGTACGTCCACTGACTGTCTACTGTTGTAGACCTGTTGTACCCCTGCTGACTGTCTACTATTGTAGACCTGCTGTATGTCCACTGCCTGTGTACTGTTGTAGACCTGTTGTATGTCTGATGATTGTCTATAGTTGTAGACCTGTTGTACGTCCACTGACTGTCTACCGTTGTAGACCTGTTGTACGTTCGCTGACTGTCTACCGTTGTAGACCTGTTGTATGTCCGCAGACTGCTGACTGTCTACTCTTGTAGACCTGATGTATGTCTGATGATTGTCTATTGTTGTAGACCTGTTGTATGTCCGCTGACTGTCTACTCTTGTAGACCTGTTGTACGTCCGCTGAATGTCTACTGTTGTAGACCTGTTGTATGTCCGCTGACTGTCTACTGTTCTAGACCTGTTGTACGTCTGCTGAATGTCTACTGTTGTAGACCTGTCGTATGTCCGCTGACTGTCTACTGTTGTAGACCTGTCGTATGTCCGCTGACTGTCTACTATTGTAGACCTGTTGTACATCCTATTGTTGTAGACTGGATGTACGTCCGCTGACTGTCTACCATTGAAAATCTGTTGTACGTCCACTGACTGTCTACCGTTGTAGACCCGATGTACGTCCACTAACTGTCTACCGTTGTAGACCTATTGTACGTCTGCTGACTGTCTACTGTTGTAGACCTGTGTACGTCCACTGACTGTCTACTTTTGTAGACCTGTTGTATGTCTGCTGACTGTCTACTGTTGTAGGTTGTACAGATGGCCACAAAGACAAAAAATGTCACCAGTTACTCCAACAATGTCTAAACTGTTGGTGCGGCTGGTGGCTTTGTGGTCTTTGCAGCTCTTGGTATTACCGTGTTATGGGTCTACAGTGGTTGTATCCACCAATGATTTAGTGACAAAGAGAACACATCTTTGGATTCTCATGAATATAGAGACAACATTTGCATTCTACAAAGAATTATTTAAAATTCTTGCAATTTTATGGTATCAGAGTCGGGGGATTTTTAACTACTCAAGTGACATTCACATGCCGAGGCACTGGACACATGGTGTCAGCTGAGGGGCATTAGAGGATGTGGTGGCAGGTCTACAGTTCTTGCCCACCAATGATCGAATCAACAATATGGCATACATTTTTGGGTACTTCTAATTATGTGTAGGTGCAATTTGGGCTGACTAGTTAGCCAGCCTGATGGCTGCTCTCCTTCAGGAGAGGGCATGTGACCAGTGCCGTGGCTTTGGTCACGTGGTGGCAATGGAGATTTGAAGATTTTCTTGAAGGTATGCGTCTACATTTTTATACTATCTGTTCCTCCTTCGATGTCATCCAGTGGATGTTTGGCCAACAGCACAGGTCCACCTTAAATTTGTATCCATTAAATGTGGTATTTTTATTGCATCCGAGTATGTGAAAAGATACCACACAGCATTTTTTCAAAATGTTTTTTGACATTCGCTAAAAAACTAAAATACCATATGAGTTATTTTATGAAGTCATGCGGTATTATAGTAGTTAAAGCCTGCGGTAACTTACTGCCGGCGGCAGCCAGCATCCTTAATACAGGCTGTAAATAGCTGGGTGATAAGGAGCGGGTGGCCACCAATTTCCAGTGAAGGGAACGCTTAAGGCGTCAGCATACCAAGACATTTTGGATAACTTCATGCTCCAAACTTTGTGGGAATAGTTTGGGGATGGCCCCTTCCTGTTCCAACATGACTGCCACCAGTGTACAAAGCAAGGTCCATAAAGACATGGACGAGCGAGTTTGGAACCTTTCGTTTCAGTGAAGGGAAAGCTTAAGGCGTCAGCATACCAAGACATTTTGGACAACTTCATGCTCCAAACTTTGTGGGAACAGTTTGGGGTTGGCCCCTTCCTGTTCCAACGTGACTGCGCACCAGTGTACAAAGCAAGGTCCATAAAGACATGGATGAGCGAGTTTGGGGTGGAGGAACTTGACTGGCCTGCACAACACGATAGAACACCTTTGGGATAAATTAGAGCGGAGACGGTGAGCCAGACCTTATCGTCCAACATGAGTGCCTGATCTCACGAATGCTCTTCTGGAAGAATGGTGGAACATTCCCATAGACACACTCCTAAACCTTGTGGACGGCCTTCCCAGAAGAGTTGAAGCTGTTATAGCTGCAAAGGGTGGGCCAACTCAATATTGAACCCTACGGACTTATGCCCTGTACACACGATAGGATTTTCCGACAACAAAACTGTGGATTTTTTTCCGAAGGATGTTGGCTCAAACTTGTCTTGCATACACACGGTAACACAAATGTTGTCAGAAATTCCGAACGTCAAGAACGCGGTGATGCACAACACGTACAATAGCCATTGCGGCTCTTCTGCTTGATTCCGAGCATGCGTGGACTTTTGTGCGTCGCACTTATGTACACACGCTCGGAATTTCTGACAAGTTTTGTTATCGGAAAATTTCAGAACCTGCTTTCAAACGTTTGTTGGTGGAATTTCCGACAACAAATGTTCTATGGAGCATACACACGGTTGGACCTTCCGACAACAAGCTCACATCCAACATCTGTTGTCAGAAAATCCTATCGTGTGTACAGGGCATAAGACTGGGATGCCATTAAAGTTCATGTGTGTGTAAAGGCAGGTGTCCCAATACTTTTGGCAATATAGTGTATTTATGACACACCAATCATCAGTATACAGTAAATATCAATGATGATAAGGTATCTCTGTGGATGAAATGTTTGATCATTGATGTTATTCTTCATTGATTTGATGGTGTATAATGGTGAATTCCTTGGAGCCCCCCATGAACCTGTTGCGGATCCCGGGCGGTGAGCCCCCGTCGGTGTCGCTCGGCCCGTATTACGGTATAATTATCATCATCTCGCCAGGTTTGGCCGGTTCAGCTGCTGTTATTTTAAAAAGTGCGAGATGTTTTCTGGCTGACAGCTCTGACAGAATTTCAGCTCTTTCTGCTGACCCCGGGCTCTTTATTTTTAAAGCTTGCCGTGGATCCACTTACCCTGATTAGCTCCTCAGGATGATTAAAGAGATAGAAAAAAATCCAACCCCCCCCCCCCTGCCCCCCGAAGACGCAGGAAGGGCCTCTGAGAATGGAGAGCGCCCCCCCTTGGCCATTCTAACACCCTTGTGAGGTGAGAAACATCATCCATTATTAAAGGTTATGTACTACCATAGATGATACATGGAATTCCTTGCTGATTAAAGAGAACCTGTCATGACACTAGCTGAAGTTTAATCTGCTTCTATTCTATGCCTTCCCTAGTTCCTCCCCCCTCATCAACATATTACCACTTACCTACCGGGCACTGTCACCCCCTTCCTGCCCAGGACAATGTTCAGCTTTCAGTGCTGTCGCACTTTGAATGACAATTGTGCGGTCATGTAACTCTGTAACCATATGGAATTTTTTATCATTTTTTTCACACAAATAGAACTTTCTTTTGTTGGTATTTAATCACAGCTGGGTTTTTATTTTTTGCTAAACAAACAAAAAAAAAAGACTGAAAATTTCCATTTTTTTTTTACTGATGGGCAATGATGAGGTGGCACTTATGGGTGGCACTGATGAGGCAGCACTGATGAGCACTGATAGGTGGCACTGATGGGCACTGATAGGTGACACTGATGGGCACTGATAGGTGACACTGATGAGACGGCACTGTTGGGCACTGATCAGGAGGCACTGATGAGGCGGCACTGATGGGCATTGATAGGTGGCACTGATGAGGCGACACGGAGGGGCACTGATAGGCACTGATGAGGCAGCACTGATGGGCACTGATAGGTGGCATTGATAGGCAGTGATGAGGCGGCACTGATGGGCACTGATAGGTGACACTGATAGGTGACACTGATGGGCACTGATAGGTGACACTGATGAGACGGCACTGTTGGGCACTGATCAGGAGGCACTGATGAGGCGGCACTGATGGGCACTGATAGGTGGCACTGATGAGGCGACACGGAGGGGCACTGATAGGCACTGATGAGGCAGCACTGATGGGCACTGATAGGTGGCACTTATAGGCACTGATAAGGCGGCACTGAAGGGCACTAATAGAAGGCACTGAAGGGCACTGAGAGGTGGCACTGATGGGCACTGATAGAAGGCACTGAAGGGTACTGAGAGGTAGCACTGATGGGCACTGATAGGTGGCACTGATAGAAGGCACTGAAGGGTACTGAGAGGTGGCAACGATGGGCACTGATAGGAGGCACTGAAGGGCATTGATAGGTGGCACTGAAGGGCACTGATAGGAGGCACTGATGGGCACTTGTAGGCAGCACTGTTAGGTGACACTGATGATGAGGCACTGATTGGCAGCACTGATGGGCACTGAGAGGTGGCCCTGATGGGCACTGATAGATGGCACTGATGGACACTGATAGAAGGCACTGAATGGTACTGAGAGGTGGCACTGATAGGTGGCACTGAAGGGCACTGATAGGTGGCACTGATAGATGGCACCGAAGGGCACTGATAGGAGGCACCGATGGGCACTTGTAGGCAGCACTGTTAGGTGACACTGATGATGAGGCACTGATTGGCAGCACTGATGGGCACTGAGAGGTGGCCCTGATGGGCACTGATAGATGGCACTGATGGACACTGATAGAAGGCACTGAATGGTACTGAGAGGTGGCACTGATAGGAGGCACTGAAGGGCACTGATGGGTGGCACTGATGGGCACTTGTAGGCTGCACTGTTAGGTGACACTGATGATGAGGCTCTGATTGGCAGCACTGATGGGCACTGATAGGGGGCACTGCTGGGCAATGAGTAGCAGCACTGGTGGGCAAATGTTGGCACCGATGTCCCTTTAGCAGAATCTGGTTATCAGCTGTATTCTTTTCTCTGTAAGCGTGAGGGGAAAAAAAAGCTGATACCTGTTTTTTGTTTTCATTCTGTGATCAGCTGTCATTGACCCTTCACCCTGGTCTGTGATCACAGAGAGTACCACCCTTGTGCCGCAGGGGGCGCGCAGGCAGCTCATGCACGAGAGGTTGTCCGTGGACGCCCTCCTGGCATTGTAAGCCCGCACTGTAGCCGTCTTTCGTCTATAGCACGGGTGGGAACAGGTACAAATGACCCTTTTTTGTTTTCACAGCATACCTTACTTTAGACCCAGTGATGTCTCTGTGCTTCTCTATGCAATGCAATGATCCCCATGACGGAGGGAAACGCGTCGGGTTGCGTGGCCTGGCTGGAGTCCAAGCTGAGGTTGTCGCTCTTACACCAATTCTAGGGACTACTCACTTAAACAAAATCGCAGGACGTCTTTCTAGTGAAAGAAGTTCCAGAACTTCTTTTGGGCGACAGGCTTCCCGCGATTGGGTTTGAGCGATTTTGCCGAGACAATTGCAGCAAAATTAGGGTGTCTTTGTAAGTAAAAGGGATCGCAAGCGCACCCCGCGTTTTGCGGCATTTAGAGAATCGCAGTGATTTCGCCCACGATCTGGAACTCCTAGGTGTGAAGGGCTGGTTCACACCACAAAAAAGACGCACTCCAGATCCATTCCGGATGTGTTTCTGCATGTGTTTTTTTTACGCGTTCCGATGCATTTTTGATGCGTCTACGGATGCATTCCAGATGCTTTTTTCTTCTTTTTTTTCAATTTTTTCCCACTGTACTGGGGTCTGGTGTGTTTTCAATGCGTTCCAGTGCATTCCGGTGCATTTTTGATGCGTTTTATCGCGTTCCAGTTCAGGAGAAGTGCAGCATATTCTACTTTTTTTCTGGAACTGGAAAGCCCTGGAACTGACTATGTAGATACCCAACATGCCAAGCCTGAAAACAGTGTGCGCCTGTGAGACAGCAACAAAGTGCAGTACCCTGTATTATCCATAGGTGGCGCTTTAATAGCCCCTACAGGTCATCAGGTGAATAACGGGCCAAAAATTATCGATCTCACTCTGCCGTGCTCAGGGATATGGAACATGTGTAGTGCAATTGAGGTTTTAGTGCATAGCCGCCCCCCCCCCCCCCAATGGCATGCTTTAATGTTCATACATTGGGAGTTGGGGGGGCTTAAAAAAAATTTTTTTGGGGGGGGGACTTGAAATGTTTAGGCGGAACTAACATTTTTTACACTTTTTTTTCTTTTTACAAATGTTTTCTTTTTATCACATGCATTTTTTTGGTGACAGGTTCTCTTTATTGAGACCTCCGGGGTCTAAAAGTCACCCTCAGATTGCGCTCCATCAGCGTCTTCTTCACCATATTGGCTGGGTAAAGTGACACCAGGACCCAGGAGGAAGGATGGGACGGCGCACTCTGAAGAAACAGCCCGGGTAAGAAGTGATGACAGTGGATTCAACCTCGACTCCTCCCAGGACATGGTACTGACGCGTTTCGCCCCCGACCACTGGGCTTAGTCATACTGGTCACCAGGACCTTGAAGTAAGGTTTTACACATAACCAGGGCCCAGACAAGGGGGTGGGCAGGAGGGACAGCTGCCCTGGGCACCGTAGTATCATGTGAGATGGGGGGGGGCACCATGAGGAGATTGAGAAGGAAAGAGATGTGTGTTGGGAGGAAGAATTTGGGGGGCAGCAGGGGGTAAGAATTGTTCTGTGTGTGTGAAATTTGGGGGGGTGCTAGGAGTGGTGATTTGGGGTGATTGTGTTGGGAGGGGGGTGGGGGAAGAGGATTTGTGCTAGGAGGGGGGATATTCGTGCTAGAAGGGTTTATTTAGGGGGTTTGTGCTAGAAGAGGTGATATGGTAGAGGGGATTTGTACTAGGAGGAGACATTTTTTTTGGGGGGGGGATTTGTGCTTGTAGGGGGGACTTTTGTGCTAGGGGGGTCGATTTAGAGTGGGGGGGCAGAATGTGCACTTGAAAGGGATATTTTTTTTGGGGGGAGGCATTTGTGCTGGGGGGATTTTGGGGGATGGAGGGTTAAAGATTTGTGGGGGATTTCAACAGGGGGCCGGATTTTTACTGGGAGGAGGGGGGATTTATGCTCAGAAGGTAATCATGCAGCTTAGTGCCCAATTATTTTTTTGGGGGGGGAGGTGGGTGTGCTAGTAGGAATGATTGAGGGTGTTTGTGCTAGTAGGGGGGTATTTGTGCTAAAAACAGGATTTGGGGTGGGGAGGGGAGAGAATGTATACTCAGAGGGAAATTTGAGGGGTGGAGGATTTGTGCTAGGAGGGGGGTGATTTTTAGGGGGGGGCATTTGTGCTGGGGGGATTTGGGGGACGGAGGGGTTAAAGATTTGTGCTGGGTGGGGGGATTTCAGCAGGGGGCCAGATTTATACTGGGAGGAGGGGAAATAATAATCTTTTTGGGGGGTGCTAGTAGGGATGATTGGGGGTGTTTGTGCTAGTAGGGGGGGATTTGTGCTAATAGGGGGATTTGGAGTGGGGGGGAGAGAATGTATACTCAGAGGGAAATTTGAGGGGTGGAGGATTTGTGCTAGGAGGGGGGTGATTTGTTTTAGGGGGGGCATTTTTGCTGGGGGGATTTGGGGGGCGGAGGGGTTAAAGATTTGAGCTGGGTGGAGGGATTTCAGCAGGGGGCCGGAAGAGTGGGATTTGGAGTGGGGGGAGGTATACTCAGAGAGAAATTTGAGGGGTGGAGGATTTGTGCTAGGAGGGGTGATTTTTTTTTGGGGGGGGGGACGTTTGTGCTGGGGTTGGGCTGTAAATGACTAGCTCCTGGCACTGCACATCGCTTCTGGGTCATTAGCAGGAAGGGGGGTCGGCAAATGGATATCTGCTGGTCTCCCCTCTACCCTCTACCCCGGAGGGGGGGGGCACACACCACCTGGTCCTGGGTCTGCCAATGAATGTGCGAGCCCGGGAAAAATGTTCAAGCGCACCTTTATGTTGGCCATATATGGTTTGATTTTAATACCTGCTTAAAACATATTTTCAAAAAAAAAAAAACAAATATCTTGCTTTTCAATCAATTCCTATATAGTAGGGCTGGAGTGTGAGAGGAAGAAGCAGCACAAGGAGACAATCAGTTCATGGGCTGACAACCAGCATGCTGATAGGAGCAGAGAGCAGAAAGACAGAGAGATACGCTCATCACTGTGCTGCTTCTTCTTTCATTGTCCAATCACAGGCTGAGGGCGGGTCCAGTACGAATGATGCTGTTGGTCAGCAGACTGAGGACATCTGGTGGCAGAAAAGAAGTATTGCATGGGGAAATCTCTGGATTGAAGCAAAAGCGGGGTTTGTTATTTTATCTTTTTTACAGGCTGTTCATTTTTATCTTCTGCCTGGAGTTTAGCTTTAAAATCCCTACTGGGTATCAGAAGAGACCTCAGGTGGTGATTTTTCTTCCCTGGAACAGCGCTAATTGGCCTGGAAAATTTTTTATCAATTGATTATCTGCATTTGTGTTAAACAGCGATATTAATACAGAATGATTAATTCAATAAATAAATGAATCATAATAATTATTATTAATACATTGAATTAATTGATTATATAAATTAAACTAATAAATTAATTGATAAAAATTATCATAATAATGGATTTTAATAATAATCATAATAAATACAAATATTATAATATCACATACAATAAATTATATTTTTTTAATGAGATTGTTAGTGATCTTTTTTTTTTTTCAATTTCTTTACTAAATTTTATTATATCTTACAAAAAGTAAACAGTAAAAAGGTCAAGGGGGATGTTTTTTTATTTATTTATTTTATTTTTTTATTGTATCGATGAATTTTGTGACGTAAGGTCGTGAAGGGACTCTTGACCATTAGTGATAATTTTTAATAGATCATTTCTGATTGATTATATTTCCAATTGACGCCATATGTTTTGCATCGTTCAATAATGATTATTCACAAATCGATACGTGTATGACAACCTACAACAGATTTCCCTATATCTAATTATTAAATAAAAAATCTTTCATGCTGAAAATTTCATGGAAATCTAAATGAATTGATTATATGATTTAAACTAATACCAAAAATAAATTAATAATAATATGAATTAATTGTATTAATAATTATAATGAATGTAGATAATTAATTATAATAATAACAATACATCAATTAATTTTTTTTAATTAGACTGTTAAGTGATCATTTTTATTAGATCATTTCTGATTGATTAGATTTCCAATTGACCCCGTACGTGTTGCATCGTTCAATAATGATTATTCACAAATCGATACGTGTATGACCACCTTTAGGTACAACAGATTTCCCTTTATATCTAATTATTATTACAAAAATCTTTCATGCTGCAAATTTAATAGAAATCTAAATTATTAATTGATTATATGATTTAAACCAATACCAAAAATAAACTAATAATAATATGAATTAATTGTATTAATAATTATAATGAATGCAGATAATTAATTATAATAATAATACATAAATTACACTTTTTAATTAGACTGTTAGTGGTCATTTGTAATAGATAATTTCTGATTGATTAGATTTCCAATTGACCCCGTATGTGTTGTATCGTTCAATAATGATTATTCACAATTTCCGATACGTGTATGACAACCTTTAGGTGAAACAGATTTCCCTTTATATTTAATCATTATTACAAAAATCTTACATTCATGCTGCAAATTTAATGGAAATCTAAATTAATTGATTATATGAATTAAACTAATAAATTAATTGATAATAATGATCATAATAATGAATTTTTTTTTTTTTCATAATAATGAATTTTAATAACAATCATAATAAATACAAATATTATAATATCACATACATTAAATTACATTTTTTAAATGAGATTGTTAGTGATCACTTTTAATAGATAATTTTTGATTCTATTTCCAATTGACACTATATGTGTTGCGTTGTTCAATAATGATTACTCACAAATCGATACGTGTATGACAACCTTTGGGTACAGCAGATTTCCCTTAATATCTAATCATTATTACAAAAATCGTACTTAAATGCTGAAATTTAATGGACATCTAAATTAGTTGATTATATGAATTAAACTAATACCAAAAATAAATAAATAATAATATGAATTAATTGTATTAATAATTATAATGAAGGCAGGTAATTAATTATCATAATAATACATAAATTTAATTTTTTAATTAGACTGTTAGTGGTCATTTGTAATAGATAATTTCTGATTGATCATATTTCCAATTGACAGTGTTTGTGTTGCATCATTCAATAATGATTGATCACAAATCAATATGTGTATGGCCACCTTAAAGCATTCACTTCATATTCCTGATATGTGCCTGCTGTACCATGCACTTGTATGGGAAAGTCTCCTATTCCCTTTGTATTGCTTCCTTTGTGTGACATCCCTGGTGATCCCTCTGCTTTCCTATTAAAGCTAATTTGCTTTACCTAAAGTGATTGTAAACGGTCACCTTGTAGAACAAGCAGGAGAGCACACCGTGGTCAGTTCTCTAGCTGTGCTGGAAACTCAGCCTGCTCTCCTCCAATGATCAGATATATTCTGACACCCCCATCCCCTGCCCCTGCACAGCCATTCACTGGGAAGCTCAGTGTGCTGTTGCTTCTCCTCCCCCCAGATCTTATGCAGCTAAGAACAGAGGGAATGTGATCGCCTATAAAAAATAAAAAAAAGGGGAAAAAAAGATATTTATAATGTTTTTTTTTATATCTTTACAAAGGTGTTTTGAAATGGAATGGGTTGTTTTACAAGGTGACCGTTTACAATCACTTTAGGTAAAGCAAATGAGCCTATATCTAATTATTAATATAACATTTTTACTTTCATGCTGAAATCTCATGGAGAATTAAATTAATTGATTACATGTTTTAAACAAAATAAGAAATTCATTAAAAAATAATAATTCTGATAATAATAAAGAATAATAATTATTATTAGAATTATTACAATAAATACAAATAATTAACTATAATAATACTTTTTAAAAAATGATTAGATTATTACTGATCATTTTTTAAAAGACAATTGCTTATATATATTGCACCGTTCATTAATAATTATTCACAAATCAATACGTATATGTGTGTATGGTAACCTTTAAAGCAGATCCACCCAAAAAAACTCCAAAACTCTGATTGCTTCTACTGTGCTGATGCTGAGGCTAAACAGCAGGGACACTGTCTGGGCATTTGGGGGGTTTGAACACCCCTGACCCCCCTCCTTATCTACGCCCCTGAGTGGGTACCTGGTTTTGGCCCCCTCCTCTTTCCCCTGCAGCCGGCCCATTCACAAAGTGCAGCAGCATGCTAAGCGCATGCGCAGTAGGGGACCGGCTGTGAAGCTGCAAGGCTTCACTGCCGGTTTCCCTTAGTGGAGATGGCGGCGGCAGCACCCGAGAACCATTTGAAAAATCAGCTCGATCGAGGACACTGCTGGATTCGTGGACAGGTAAGTGTACTAATAATAAAAGTCAGCAGCTAAAGTAATTGTAGCTCCTGAGTTTATTTTTTTTTCTGAGGGAGCCTGGAGCTCCGCTTTAACTACAACCGATTACCCTTGTATCTAATTATTAGAAAAATGTTGCTTTCATGCTGAAATCTCATGGAAAGTTAAATTAATTGATTGCATGAATTAAACTAATTAATAAATAGTAGTTATTATTCATAATAAATATTAATTTTAATTATAATAATAATTATATATATTAAATACTAATAATTCATTATAATACTATTTTTTAAAAATATATTAGATCGTTAGTGATTCTTTTTAATAGATAACTCCTGATTGATCATATTTCAAATTGATATGTGTACGGACACCTTTAACTACAGCAGACGACCCTAAATCTAATTATTGATATGAAAATGTTATATTTGTGCTGAAATTTCATGTAAAATTTTTCTTCAGATCCAAAATTGCACTGAAAGTGTTCTTTCTGGAGTCATCCCGCTCCCTCCAGTGGTGTGTGGACCAGCGGAGGAGATATCTGATGTTAGGATGGTGATCAGTTTTGGACGAGCGGTGATCAGTTTTGGACGGAGCTGTGATCAGTTTTGGACAGAGCTGTGATCAGTTTTGGACAGAGCTGTGATCAGTTTTGGATGGAGCGGTGATCAGTTTTGGACGGAGCTGTGATCAGTTTTGGACGGAGCGTTGATCAGTTTTTGAGGGACTGGTGATCAGTTTTGGAGGGAGCGGTGATCAGTTTTGGACGAAACGGTGATCAGTTTTGGACGGAACGGTGATCAGGTTTGGAGGGAGCGGTGATCAGTTTTGGAGGGAGCGGTGATCAGTTTTGGACGGAACGGTGATCAGGTTTGGACGGAACGGTGATCAGGTTTGGACGGAACGGTGATCAGTTTTGGAGGGAGTGGTGATCAGTTTTGGAGGGAGCGGTGATCAGTTTTGGAGGGAGCGGTGATCGGTTTTGGAGGGAGCGGTGATCGGTTTTGGAGGGAGCGGTGATCGGTTTTGGACGGAGCGGTGATTGGTTTTGAACGGAGCAGTGATCAGTTTTGGACAGAGCAGTGATCAGTTTTGGAGGGAGCGGTGATCAGTTTTGGACGGAACGGTGATCAGTTTTGGAGGGAGCGGTGATCAGTTTTGGACGGAGCGGTGATCAGTTTTGGAGGGAGCGGTGATCAGTTTTGGACGGAGCGGTGATCAGTTTTGGAGGGAGCGGTGATCAGTTTTGGACGTAACGGTGATCAGTTTTGGAGGGAGCGGTGATCAGATTTGGACGGAACGGTGATCAGTTTTGGAGGGAGCGGTGATCAGTTTTGGACGGAACGGTGATCAGTTTTGGACGGAGTGGTGATCAGATTTGGACGGAACGGTGATCAGTTTTGGAGGGAGCGGTGATCAGTTTTGGACGGAACGGTGATCAGTTTTGGACAGAGCAGTGATCAGTTTTGGAGGGAGCGGTGATCAGTTTTGGACGGAGCGGTGATCAGTTTTGGAGGGAGCGGTGATCAGTTTTGGACGTAACGGTGATCAGTTTTGGAGGGAGTGGTGATCAGTTTTGGACAGAGCAGTAATCAGTTTTGGACGGAGCGGTGATCAGTTTTGGAGGGAGCGGTGATCAGTTTTGGACAGAGCAGTGATCAGTTTTGGACGGAGCGGTGATCAGTTTTGGACAGAGCAGTGATCAGTTTTGGAGGGAGCGGTGATCAGTTTTGGAGGGAGTGGTGATCAGTTTTGGACAGAGCAGTGATCAGTTTTGGACAGAGCAGTGATCAGTTTTGGAGGGAGTGGTGATCAGTTTTGGACGGAACGGTGTTTAGTTTTGGAGGGAGCGGTGCTCAGTTTTGGACGGAACGGTGATCAGTTTTGGACGGAGTGGTGATCAGTTTTCAATGGAGCAGTCATCAGTTTTTGACAGAGCGGTAATCCGTTTTGGAGGGAGCGGTGATCAGTTTTGGAGGGAGCGGTGATCAGTTTTGGAGGGAGCGGTGATCAGTTTTGGACAGAGCGGTGATCAGTTTTGGACGGAGCGGCGATCAGTTTTGGAGGGAGCGATGATCAGTTTTGGAGGGAGGGGTGATCAGTTTTGGACAGAGTGGTGATCAGTTTTGGACGGAGTGGTGATCAGTTTTGGACGTAGCGGTGATCAGTTTTGGACGGAACGGTGATCAGTTTTGGATGGTGCGGTGATCAGTTTTGGACGGAACGGTGATCAGTTTTGGACGGAGCGGTGATCAGTTTTCAATGGAGCAGTCATCAGTTTTTGATGGAGCAGTGATCAGTTTTGGACGAGAACAAGGTGGTAGTAACTGTAAGTGCAAGTACGTAAGTGCACACACTGGCTGAAATGTTCCGCTAAATAAGCAATAAGTCCATAAATAGTTCAAGCTGTCCTCAGAGAGCTGGCTATGTGTTTAGGCAAGAAGAAGGTAGAGAAGGAAGCGCCACCTAAGTGTAGTATTAGAGACAGCTTTTAATGGCACAGATAAAATCACACTTACAGGAAACAGGAAATACAAAGGCTCATCTGTGTGTCAGTGGTCCGTAGGGAAGCCCCAGATCCGGATCCGTTTTTCTATGCAGAGATTGGAAGCTGCAGTCTTTGTTGCTGCTCAGCCTGGAGCAGATCCTGTGGCCATCAGGAAGAAGCTGGGGCTGAGGTCATGGGTCACGGGATCACTTCCGGGGGAGGACTCCACAAAGTGAGAAGGGTTGGATAGGCAGGTCAGTTGTATTAACTGTTTTCTGTAAGTGTGATTTAATCTGTGCCGTTAAAAGCTGTCTCTAATACTACACTTAGGTGGCGTTTCCTTCTCTACCTTCTTCTTATCAGTTTTGAATGGAGTGGTGATCAGTTTTGGAAGAAGCAATGACCAAAACTGATTACAGCTCCATCCAAAACCACTGCTACATCCAAATCCAATCACAGCTCCACCCAAAGCTGATCACCGATCTGTCCAAAACTGATCAACGCTTTGTCCAAAAGTGATCACTGCTCTGTCCAAAACTGATCACCGCTCCGTTCAAAACTGATCACCGCTCCATCCCAAAACCGATTACTGCTCTTTCCAAAACCAATTACCGCCCCATCCAAAATTGGTATTGGACAGAGCGGTGATCGGTTTTGGACGGAGCAGTGATCGGTTTATGATTGAGTGGTGATCTGTTTTGGACGGAGCGGTGATCGGTTTTGAACGGAGCAGTGATCGGTTTATGATTGAGTGGTGATTGGTTTTGGACGGAGCGGTGATCGGCTTTGGATGAAGCGGTGATAGGTCTTGGACGGAGCGGTGGTCGGTTTTTGATTGAGTGGTGGTTGGTGTTGGACGGAGCGGTGATCGGTTTTGGACGGAGCGGTGGTCGGTTTTTGATTGAGTGGTGATTGGTCTTGGACGGAGCGGTGATAGGTCTTGGACGGAGCGATGATCGTTTTTTGATTGAGTGGTGATTGGTCTTGGACGGAACGGTGATCGGTTTTTGATTGAGTGGTGATTGGTTTCGGAAGGAGCGGTGATAGGTTTTGGACGGAGCGGTGGTCGGTTTTTGATTGAGTGGTGATTGGTCTTGGACGGAGCGGTGATAGGTCTTGGACGGAGCGATGATCGTTTTTTGATTGAGTGGTGATTGGTCTTGGACGGAACGGTGATCGGTTTTTGATTGAGTGGTGATTGGTTTCGGAAGGAGCGGTGATAGGTTTTGGACGGAGCGGTGGTCGGTTTTTGATTGAGCTGTGATTGGTTTTGGACAGAGCGGTGATCGATTTTGGATGAAGCAGTGATTGGTCTTGGACGGAGCAGTGATCGGTTTCGGACGGAGCGGTGGTCGGTTTTTTATTGAGTGGTGATTGGTTTTGGACGGGGCGGTGATAGGTCTTGGACGGAGCGATGATCGTTTTTTGATTGAGCTGTGATTGGTTTTGGATGGATCGGTGGTCGGTTTTTGATTGAGTGGTGATTGGTTTTGGACGGGGCGGTGAACGGTTTTGGACGGAGCGGTGAACGGTTTTGGACGGAGCGGTGAACGGTTTTGGATGGAGCGGTGAACGGTTTTGGATGGAGCAGTGATCGCTTTTGGACGGAGCGGTGATCATTTTTTGATGGACCGGTGATCGGTTTTTGATCGAACGGTGATCGGTTTTGGATGGAGCAGTGATCGCTTTTGGACAGAGCAGTGATCGTTTTTTGATGGAGCGGTGATCGGTTTTTGATCGAACGGTGATCGGTTTTGGATGGAGCAGTGATCGCTTTTGGACGGAGCAGTGATGGTTTTTTGATGGAGCGGTGATGGGTTTTGGTGTAGTGCTGTGCAGTGAACAGGTGAGGTCAGAAAAGGTCGCGGCTCCCTGGATGTATGGAGGGGCCCCCATATGGGAGGTGTAATGATATGGGATTGGTATGAAGCACACTTTATCCGTGCCCGGCCAGCCTCGTACCTTATTTCAGAGAGTGCTACATATCACAGCTGCCAGCTGGGCCGGGGTATTAATAGACGGAGCCGAGATATCGGTGAACCAGCACTCCTCAGCCCATCGCTGTCACTTAGGAACACCGCATCTAATTAAAACGTGGGATATTGTTTGCGGATAAGGTGGCTGCCGCGATGGCTAAATACAGCCAATTAAGGAGCAATATTAGGCAATTGAGCTACTGAAGCTGTTCAGCAAGTTCACTCCCACCTACCTTCATCGGATATTTCCAGAACCCTACTCCACACACGCTCATAAATAAATAGATAAAAAAATGGGCTGCACTCTTAAAGCGACATGTTAACCAAATATGCAAACATAAAACAAAATAAATGAATAAAAAGTGCTAAAAAAAGGCCCAAATAGTGAAGCATGTGACTTATTTAAAGTCCTCCAATAAACAATGAAAACTTTAAGGGTTCCTCCAATGGAGAACGGACCAGCAGCCAAAAGTTCAGGGAAAATCTTGTGACTTTATGAAACGAACAAAGTGAATCCACCACCGCACAAAGTGCGCGCTTACCAGCGGCACAAGTTTAGACACTTGTGGCTAATACCCAGCCAGGGCCTTTTCCTCCAAAGACTTCGGATGTCTGGTCTGGTCACATGATGTATTAAGCCATTTGGTCGGGAAAGTGGTTGAAGGTACAGCTTGTGGACCCATACACGGTACAAGTGGCGATGAGGCGAAGTCAACTCAGAAAGAAAGGTCAGGGAAAATCGCCATAGATAAAACCAGATGGTTGTCTATTCAAATATAAAAGCAGTATCGCTTGCAAAGCGTATACAAAGCATATACAAAATTCAATTTAAAAAAATACAAACGCCCGTGCAAACGGGACGTAAAGAGCGCGGTGACGTCGGCACGTCACTCCTCCCAGCGCGTTTCGTCATTATTCTGACGTTGTCCTGTTGCACGGTCAGCGTACTGACGCACCGCTTTAGATAGTAAGCATATACATGCTTACTATATAACTATACTATTACTATATATATGCTGCCCATAAGTATGTCTGCAAACGAAATATCCAAAGGTATTTGATTTCTAAACCTATCAAAGATAATAGGGTAACCCTCTATTGAATATCAACATTTCGGTCTCTCTAACTCATCACTGTTCAACCCACCGGGGGCCCTTTGTCAGGGCTGGGCTCAGCCCTTCCTTCGCTGAGCTGGCCGCTCAGCTGTCAGCTAATTGCCAGCTCCTATCTCTCCACAGTTACTTAGCTGTTGATGATATCCTGCTCGTCAGTCCTGCCTACTTAAGGCGTCCAGTCCAGAGGATCTCTGCCTTCGCCTTGGTCACATCTCTAGAGACATTCTCCTGCGTTCCTGTTTAAAGACTTGCTTTGCTGACATCCCTTCTGGCTCCAGATCCTGCTTGCTGTTCCACTACATTGATCCCTGATTTCTGGCTTGGCTGACTATCCGTTCCGGTTACTGAACTTTGGCTATGTTTTGACTAGGTTTGTTCTCTTTACTTTTATTATTAAACAAGTGTGATTTAACTGTACTACTGTCTCGGTCTGATTTTATGGTTTCTGACACCCTTTCTCCCTCATTGAGGGTTTTCAGGGATGTGGTGTTGAGAGATTTGGACAATATGAAGTTAAAACATGTTACAATGAAAAGGGATTTAGAGAAAGGCATCAAGTCACTATGTGCTAACAAGGAGCTGGTTATACGGCCAGCGGACAAGGGTGGAGGAATTATTATACTTGATAAAAAAGACTACATGAAAGGAATTAATAGGATAGTAGGGGATGTGGATACATATACTCCTTTGTCCTCCAATCCGGGCAGGAGATATAAAGAGGAACTTGAGAGTATTGTTCAGAAAGGATTCAATCAAAACATTTTAAATAAGAAGGAGAGGGTATTCTTGGTTCCTAAGGCACCAAGGGTACCTATTATATACTATCTACCAAAGATCCATAAGAGTCTCACTTGCCCTCCTGGGTCGCCCAATAGTTAGCGGTATTGACTCCGTTATGTCCCAGGTGGGCAAGTACATAGACTTCTTCTTACAACCTTTGGTACGCACCATGCCCTCATACGTTAAGGATACAAGCCATGTTATCAATCTCCTATCAAGATGGAAACCACGTGAAGGGATGTGTTTGGTGACAGTGGACGTCACCTCGCTGTACATGATCATCCCTCATGAACTGGGCTTGGGTGCTGTTAAATATTTTTTGGATCGGGACTCCAGTCTCCTGAGAGAACAGGTCAGCTTCATTATGGAACTTCTTGAGTTCGCTGCTACCCACAATTTTTTCTGGTTTGATGGTCAGTATTTTCGCCAGGATAGGGATGTCGCTATGGGAGCTAAATATGCCCCAAGCCTGGCGAATTTATGCTCAGTGGGAGGAGGATGTCGTCTATGCTCAGGGGAGACCAGAGGTGGTCCTATGGGCATGATACATAGACGATATCCTCCTTCTTTTGGATGGAAGTGAGGCTTCCCTGTATGAATTTATGGATTCACTCAACTTAAATAATAGGGGGATACATCTCTTATATGAGGCAAACTGTAGGGAGATTAACTTTTTGGATCTTAAAATTTCTGTCAGGGGTGATTTGTTTATCACCTCTACATTTTGTAAATCTACCGTCAGAAATTCTTACATTCCAGGGGATAGTTGCCAACATGCCTCCTGCCTCAGGTCAGTGCCTAAGAGCCAGTATATGAGGCTGAAGCGTAATTGCACTGAACCTGAGGAATTTTTGGTGCAAGCTGAGACCCTTACACAGAGATTTTTGGACAAAGGGTACCCCAAAAAGTCTTTGTCCGACACTCTCAATCAGGTTATGCTTTTAGACAGGGCAGATTTATTGAAAGAAAGATCTTCCAAACAGGTTATGGATAATGTTTTCAAAACTCTATTTATCACAAGTTTTTCTAATCAACATCAGAATGTCAAACATATTGGCATATTCTAGGCAATGACAGAATACTGAATACCATCTTGCCAATCAAACCTCGGGTGGTCTTTAGGGGTGCTCCCTCCTTGAGGGATAAATTGGCTCCCAATGTCCTTAACCCCCAAACAATAAACCTCAATTTTTTAGAGAACTCACGGGCTATTATCAATGTAGACAATGTCAAGTGTGTTCTCTTAATGGAAGTAGAGCTAGGAGAAAGACAAGCTTTGTTTCCAACCACACGTCCAAGGGACACAAGATAGAGCCCTTCATCACGTGTTCTACTGAGGGGGTAGTCTACTTACTGCAGTGTCCTTGTGGACTGCAGTATGTGGGCAGGACGAAACACCCCCTCCAAGTTTGCTTAAATGAGCACATCAACAATATTATGAAGGGGTTCGCCAAACATTTGGTATCTAAGCACTATTTAACTGCCCATAATAGGGACCCCTCCAAGACAATTTTTTGGGGATAGATAAATTCAGTCCCCACTGGAGGGGAAGTTGTCTTGTAAAGGGTACAGTCCGGAGGAACGCTCTTCGGTCTCATCCTCAGACGTACATGCACCTGTCCTCCTTCGTGATTTCTATAGACATCCGAGGGGGAGGGGTCATTGAGGAGGGGTACTGTCAGGGCTGGGCTCTTTCTCTGAGCTGGCCACTCAGCTATTGGCTAATTGCCAGCTCCTATCTCTCCACAGTGACTCAACTGTTGATGATATACTGCTTGCCAGTCCTGCCTACTTAAGCCGTCCAGCCCAGATGATCTCTGGCTCCAGATCCTGCTTGCTGTTCAACTATGCTCATCTCTGGCTCCCTGACGTTTTGGCTTGTCTGACTATCCCTTCTGGTTCCTGAACTCTGGCTATGTTTTGACTACGTTTACTCTGTTTACCCTTTTTTATTATTATTAAACAAGTGAGATTTAACTGTACTTCTGTCTCAGGCTGATTCATGGTTTCTGACAGTAAGCCCCAGTGGGTGAAAAGCATTGGTAAGAGCAGGTCCTGTCAGAGCCATGTTTGTGTCCAGTGGCCTGCTTATTTGTAAAGAACAATAAAGGCCTCTACAATTAAGGCGAAATGCGTTGGGTGGTCAGTCCTATGGCGGGTACTGTCAGAGTCATGTTTGTAGATATCCTCCACAATAGACATGGATATTAGTGATCCCTCTGGTGTGTGGTGACTTCCTTCTCCATAAAGAACAAGAAAAGCTCTCTACAATTAGGCCCTTATGGGTGAAACGTGTTGTTAAGGGCGTTCTTAGGGCGTG
This sequence comes from Lithobates clamitans, assembly GCA_037952925.1. NCBI lineage: Eukaryota > Metazoa > Chordata > Amphibia > Anura > Ranidae > Lithobates > Lithobates clamitans. Next base: position 221,910 of record JBBGZY010002659.1, on the reverse strand, counting down.
TACTGTCATAGTCATGTTTGTGGATATTCTGCACAATAAACATGGATATTAGTGACCCCTGCAGTATGATGACCTCCTTCTTAGTAAAGAACAATCTCTATAATTAAGTCCTTGTGGGGGAAACACGTTGTATAGGCGTCCTAGGGCAGGTACTGTCAGAGTCATGTTTGTGGATACAATAAACATGGATACTAGTGATACCCTCAGATGTGCAGAGGCTTGCTTTCTCTGCATTCAATTTATGAGCATGGACAGCTTGTTTTGCCCTCAACTCCAAGTTCTCAAGTGGGGGTGGGGGTGGGGTGGAGTGACTTGTAGCAGAGAATTTACTGTGTTCAAGGGGCCCAAATGCGTAACTTACTCTCTGTTTTCTATATAGGATAAAACATAGAAAGGCTGCTCCATGTATAATAGTCCAGAAAGATATTTTATTCAAGATCGTCAAGGAAAAACCAAAGTGTTTCGAGGGTTGTCCCACTTCTTCAGAGCTATGAATATATAAAACCATATGATACGCAGATATAATCAATGTCTGATACAAAAAAATATTATAAAATTATTATTGTTGCTTTAGATAAGACATTTTATCTGACATTTTTTTGATTTTATCTATGGTTTCATACTGTACATTCATAAGCTCTGAAGAAGGGGGCAACTGATGAAATGCGTTGAATTTGCCTTGGCGATCTTAAATAAAATTACATTTTAGAATTTTTATACAGTACATGGAGTGGCTCTCCTACCCTTTTTCCTAAAGACCAGGACCATTCTCAGAAAATCTATTTATTAAAAAAAAATGTATTGCGTCAAACATTTGCACAGCCTCAACAAAAAAAATCGACATAATTTCCCAATATGATAATTACCTATGACAGCGCCATCTAGTGGCCACTATACAGTTTCTTCTTGACTGAGGTATTTAAAGAACTACTAACTACTACTACCACTAGATGGCACATGCGACCATTGGAAGTAATCATGTCAGACAAACTATGACAATTTTTGTGAATGTTTGTCCCATTCGTACAGCAATTGTTTTATACATAGATTTCAAGGACCTGCCACTTGGCTCCAACCTAAAAAATTAGAACCTTTTAAATACACCCGGAGTGATCCAGAGCTCCTCATCCCCTGAAGAATGATCTGTTTCTTGTGAACTAGGAAATGAATGTGAGAAATGTATCAGGCCCTCGGGCTACATTGCAGGCAGAGTTCCTAAAGCACCTCACAGGGTCACTGGGTGTGTACTTCCTGAAATAAGCCCTGTGTATGTTCTCTCTCTCTCTCTACTTCCCATGTCACTCACGGATGTCAGCAATGTCTTACAACTTTGAAAGTTCTGTATGGAAGAGAGAGTAAAGGAGGTTAAAGTGGGCGTGTCTGAGAATTTCCCCCATGCATTGCAAGCAGAGGTTCCCAGTTTGCCATGTTTTCAAGTGGGGTGGACTGGTGGGTAAGAGCAAACAAAACCTGTTAAGACGCTATAAATAAACACACAGAGCAATGTGACAAGGTAATCTTTACAAACATAGACATTATATAAAGTACAGGGTTATATAGGACAGCAGACTGTAAAAAGTAAGGCAAGACACTGTATGGATCACCTAGAAGGAAAAGGGGGTACCGGGTCATCCTGGTTAGTTGTACAGAAATTAATGCAAACCCATTATCGGCCGCCACTTTGTCGCTTGAACAATGCCTCTACCTATTAACTTCCTGGGAATTGTTGACCTAACAGAAGAACCTGCTGACATCACTGATGGCTTAGCAAAATATGAGTTGGGTTCTAAAAATGGCTGACACCTTTGTGTGCAGTTAAAAGGCACCTGTCAGGAAAGGAAATTGTAGGTGCCATGGCTGGCTTGGCTTTTAAAGTTGTAGGTCTTCATTCATCCTGGAGCCTACAGTCCCTATAAACTAAGTCAGGCATGGTAGATCCTATATTTCAATCCTCACAGCTCCCCTTTAAGGAGGAGGTCAACCACATTCATTATTGACATTCAATACATCGCCAAGAGGAACATTTACTGAATGTTGCCAAAGCAGGTGTGCCCTTTACCTTGATAACCCCACCCAATGCTGCCAATGTAGTCTGAAACGTCAACTCCCTCCAAGAACTGAGAGTTTCTTCCATCTCTGGAGGTTGCCATATAATTGGTTATTGATTTATGAACCGAGACCAGCAGGTATTTGTGTGGTTCTCTAGACCCCAACCATGCAAGGAGGTTGTCCAATCAGAGAACTGAACAGCCATCTCAAGGGGTGGATGAACCAAGCATTTCTTTCATCTCTTGAGGCTGCCATAATTTTGGTTACTTACTGAGACCAGCAGGTATGTGTACAGTTTCCTAAGCCTTAACCATTGGAGGAGGTTGTCCAATTAGAGAACCAACTCAAGGGGTGGGTAAACTGAGCATTTCTTCCATCTCCGAAGGCTTCCATATTATTGGTTATTGACATAGACCAACTGGTATGTGTGTGGTTCCCTAGGCCTAAACCATGGAAGGAGGTTGTCCAGTCAGAGAACTGAACAGCCAACTCAAGGGGTGGGTGAACCAAGTGTTTCTTCCATCTCTTGAGTCTGCCGTATCATTGGTTACTTACTGAGACCAGCAGGTATGGGTATGGTTTCCTAAGCCTCGGCCATTGGAGGAGGTTGTCCAATTAGAGAATTGAACAACTAACTCAAGGGGTGGGTGAACTGAGCATTTCTTCCATCTCTGAAGGCTTCTATATTATTGGTTATTGACCGACACCAGCAGCTATGTATGTGGTTCCCAAGGCCTTAATCATGGAAGGCGGTTGTCCAATCAGACAATTGAACAACCAACTCAACTTCTACACCATCTTTGAGGTTAAGATGTGGAGTATCCCTGGACACCACCTAAGGGACACTCAAAAAATGTTCTAAAAATGCTTTACTTGGCGGCATAGAAAATCCAATGGATGATGACGACTGGAAGTCCTCCCGTTTGGTCCTCCCGTTTGACAGATTTTTTGAAAAAAGGTTTCATGCTTTTATTTTTTTAACTCAGTTGGTGGTATGCTGGTGGCTTATTGGAGTTCCAATTTTGTAATTTAGAAGGCTTCAGCATTGGCCCGTGACTGTACATCGTGCAGTTTCCATTAAAGTCTATCTAAAGTCGATTTTTTAAAGTTTTTTGGATTGGAGAGGTGAAGGGTTGGAGCCACCATTAGGTCTTCACAGCAAAGGGAAATGCTAGCTGCCACCTCCTGTTTTGGTGAAAGCCTTGGAATTTTTGGACTTCCCACCACATTATGCCCCTATGACAATGACCACCACAACAAAAATAAATGGTGAATCTCCCGAACAGAGATACAGATAGTAATTCTTCCACATTTCATCCAAAACTAAAAAAAAAATACTTTTGGGTTTAGATAGAATTCAACCAGAATTAAATGGTAACAAATTTTTAGGAAGTCCTGCAATATCGATGGTAAATTTGGTTGGAGTATTCTTACAAAAATTGACAATTTTTTGTGAAAAGAGTGCAAATTTGGATAAATTTGGTTGGAGTATTCTTACAAAAATTGACAATTTTTTGTGAAAAGAGTGCAAATTTGGATAAAAACCTTTGTTCGGAAAAAAGTAGGAAGTTCCCAGGCAAACATAAAATTTCTTGAAAGGCTAAAGTTGACCTTTGCTGAGTACGGGAAGCTTTAAGGACCAAAAATGATAGTTGACTTGACTGCTTATGTCCCGCTCATGTCATTAACCTTTCCCCACCCCCACCCTTGAGCTTACACAGCAGGATAAAAAAAAATGAATGCTTAGGGTATTATGAAACCAACTAATCCACAGCATCAGCATTCTTCCGTCCCAGATGGTTCCTGGTTCCTTCTTGGCATGCCAAGTCTTTAATAGTACGACTCTTTCTCCACCCATCCTGGAAACATAATAGTAAAAATCAGAAATAATCAGAAACTGAAATAAAAATAGACAACTCAGTGTTGCTTTTTTATAAAATAGACCTTTACCTTTTTAAACATTTATTGACCCCGAAGATTGGGTTCTGGTCATGATAGACATAAGTCTTAGGGGGTCTAGTCAGGAGTCAAGAAGGGGGTCAAGTCTAGGAGTTTCTGATCATAGGAAATGAGAATAATCCCCCTAATGTGTATATTTTCTATGATCATCAGCTCCACCTAGTGGCTATAATGTTGTATTTTCCTGATTGTGGTAATACAGTAAAATACTGCATTATTACCACTAGATGGAGCTGATGATCATGAGAAATGCACATATTAAACATATCAGAGGATTTTTTTGCATTTCCTATGATTGGCAAGTCCATCTAGTGGCCATAATGTGGTATTTTCTACAGTATTTTAGGAAAATGCTGACTTATGGCCACTACATGGAGCTGATGATCATAGGAAATACACATACTAGACATATGGGGGGGGGGGGGGGATTATTTACATTTCCTGTGATCTGCAAGTCCATCTAGTGGCCATAATGCGGTATTTCTAAAGTTTTTCAGGAAAATACTGCATAATGCCCACTAGATGGAGCTAACAATCATAGGAAATACACATATTAGACATATCAAGGGGATTATTTGCATTTCCTATTACATAAATACCTTGAATTGCAAGTAACGTGGTTAACAAGCGTTTCGCAATACAAGCTATTATTTTTTTTAAATCCTGACTCGGTTTGAGAGTGTTGTCTGGCAAGACGAGCAGGATTCAAGCCAATGGGGTGTGCAGTACCGCATTTAACCAGAGGTGGGGGGGACGCCGGTGCCGCTCGGGGCCGCTCGGAGCCGCTCGGAGACACTCGGAAAGACTCGGAAACACTCCATTCCTGAGTGCATCTGAGCGGCTCCGAGTGGTCTCTGAGTGTTTTCAAGTGTCTCCGCCCCCCCACCTCTGGCCACATGTGGTACTGCATACAATAGCAGTCACTGTGGAACGAATTATCTGAGTTTCCATTGACTCCTATGGGTAAACTCGCTTTGCTATACGAGTGCATTGGATTACAAGCATTCTTCTGGAACGAATTATGCTCGCAATCCAAGGTACCATTGTATTGTCAGCATCATCTGGTGGCCAAAATGTGGTATTTCCTGGGGTATTTCAGAAAATACCTCATTATGGCCACTAGATGGAGCTGACGATCATAGGAAATACACATATTAGACATATCAGGGGGATAATTTGGATTTCCTATCACCAACAAATCCATCTAGTGGCCATAATGGGGTATGTTCCTGAAATACCTCAATTGTGTAAATACCGCTTTATGGCCACTAGGTGGAGCTGACAATCATAGGAAATACATATAATAGACACATGACAGGGATTATTCACAAAAACTTATGAATGCAGAAGACATCAGCACAGCATATTTTTTCATAAGTAAACCTCTGAGCGTTTCTTTCATGATAAATGTCAAAGCTTATCTAAATTAGAAGCCCAGGGACTGTCCTACATGACTGATGAGACTTTCCAGGAGAATAATCTGTGTAATGTTAAGTTGTGTAATGTTAGAATGGGGCCACCTACTCCATGGATGTAAACACTGTCATGGCCACTGTGATTGAGACATCTAACATTTCAGTTTTAATCTCCTGCTAAAAGATGGGACCACAGGGAACGCTTGAAAATGAATCATGGAGCTGAGGATTACAGCAATGTTCTAATGTCCCCCTGCAGTCGCACACTAATATTATACATGTATATAGCTCTGACATATACCGCAGTGCTGTACAAAAATCACTGAGCCAGTCACATCAGTCTCTGTACCAGAGGAGCTTACACTCTAATGTCCCCCCACAGTCACACACTATTATTATTATACATTTATATAGCTCTGATATATACCACAGTGCTGTACAGAGAACACTGAGCCATTCACATCAGTCTCTGCACCAGAGGAGCTTCTCCAACAGGTGGTGCTGTTTTGTAAGGTACTGTTGGCTCACTCTGCTTTGCTCTCAGTTGTAGGAAACATCAAGCCTGGGCCTGCCCTGCAGGCTTCTCCCCCAACCACCATGCAGTGGGTGGGGGGAGATGAAGGTGGAGGCTCTCCAGAGGCACTGAGGCCTACTCCATGTGCTCAAGCTGCAACGAATCCTGGGCCTGTCCCTATGCATGCTTAGTCCTTATCAGTCTTCCAGGATAAAGCGGTGAACAGACTTTGCCGCATTGCTAAGGAGGAACAGAAACTTGCTGTCATGAAAGAAGATCTCAGGAAAAAGAAATCCCTGCACAGTAAGTCTGGAAACAGTAAGATGAAAGTCTCCAAGCTGAAGTCTCTGGAAGAGGTATTAAAAAAGCAGGAGAAGTTGGTCGCCTCTCTGAAGGAGAGCAGTGGTGTTCAGAGAAAAGTGTGAGAATGAGGAGAGATTACAACAGATGAAAGAAAGTACCTGTGCCAGTATCAGCCAGAGGGTGGATGCCAGAGCAACAGTGACAGTATGGATGGGGGGGTAAGGAAGTGGCTTCGCATGGCGGCCCCAGTACTACCCCTGTCTCAGGATCTGTCATGTCTGAGTCAGAATCTGCCCCCTCCCTCCCCAGCAGCCTGGATCATCTCAGGAGAGGGCTGAGGAAATTGGCAGATTGCTGCAGGCCATTACAGAAATGGAATCTCCCTTGAGCGGCACCGACTCATCAGATGAGGATCTTGGTAAAGGAGTGCTTGCTGAAAATCTGTCTCAGTGTGTGGAGGACTTTCCTGAGATTGCAACTGCCAACAGATCCTTGGAATCAGCAGGGAATGCAGGGTTAGCTGGCTGCGAGGAGTCCCATATGGACACTAACAGTGCAGACCAGGAATGTCGCATGAACATTGAAACTGCAGAGCAGGGGGGCCTTATGAACATTAAAACAGCTGGTGTTTTTTCTAAACAGAAGACTTTACTTGATGACGGGACTGCTGGTATCTGTGGTACTTCTGGGACGATGGTGGGCGGGACAGTTGTGCTGGAGGGGAGGAGGGAGGATCAAGTGGTGGGTAATTTACCAAACCAGATTTCAGAGGTTCCTATGCAGCCAGTTAATATTCCTATGCAACCAGTTAATGTATCATCTGTCCCAGTTCGGAATTATGCTAAGACTGTCGGGACAAAGTCATGCTGCTGGTGGTGAAAGGGAGCCAGTTGTGTGACTTTCACCTAACGCACCTTCTTCCATTAAAACGCAGGAATGTGGTACAGCTCAGATGGGAAGGAGGAGGTATTCCACCTATCAGGAGGGTGGTTGTGGATAAGATCCTAGCCATGGGATTTAAGGCAAAGGACATTTATGCTCTCATCAGTCCGGCTGGTTCCTTTGAATATGATTTGTCATTTGTGCATCCAGAATCGCAGGATCTGTTTTTGGAGTTGTATGAGCATGTATATAGGGGCCAACCGGACTGGAAGGGGCTTGTCCCCAACGTTGTCTCATGACAGCCCTTGATAAAAAAATGTGACTATCCTGACAAGGAATGAGTCTATACCACCCGAGGATTTATGGGTCTGGTTGAGGAGGTTTGGTGAAACGTCGTGTCTCCTAAAAAAGATTGTGGATGATAGAAGAATCTGGACGGGTGGGTGGCAAGTGTCATTGAGGTTGAGTGTGTGTGGGAATGTGGTCCAGAATTTGCCCTCCTCTGCCTTTATTGGTAGAGATAGGATTACTGTCTTCTACCCTGGTCAACCTAAGGTGTGCCATAAATGTGGAGTCAAGGGACATTTCTCCTCTAAATGTCCAGAACAGAAGTGCTCTTTGTGCCAGGAACTGGGGCATCTGGCAAGGGACTGTAACATCATTAAATGTAACCTATGTGATAAGGTTGGTCACCCTTATAGCTGGTGCCCCAAAGCTTTGCACAATAAGTCAGAGCTAGTGGAAGAATTCTTCCGTCTGGGTAGAGAAGAGTCTGGGTTGGCGGAGGTTGTACCAGGGGATCCTAGTGTCTCTGTCCCGTCAGAATCTGTGTCTGTGAGGTCCTCTGTGGTGTCAGTGTCCCCCCAGTCTGTGATTCCCCAGTCAGTGTCAGAAAGTGTGGTTGTCAGGTCTGTGTCTGCACCTATTGTTTTTCCTAGTATAGTGAAGGCAGTGGAGGGTGCTGGACCAGAATGTATGGTGGTGCCAACCCCTCCTCCTCGGCGTGGCAGAAGTGCGGCTGGAGGTCGGCAGACACAGAGGGGTGGAATGAGGGATGGATTGGATGATGGTGGAGGGGGAGGTGGGAAGGGAATGAGAGTGGCTGGTGCAGGATGCAAGGTGAATGATGTGGAAGTCGGGGTGAATGATGTGGGGGGAGGGGTTAATGGGGGGTTTTGGAATCGCATCCTGATGGGGATTAATTCTCAAAAGGTTTCTTAGCCTGGATTGTTTTTATGTTGAGGTTCGGGGTTTGTGGTCTCTTTTTTGTTGTCAATAAAATATGTTTCTTTCTATGTTATCTTGTCAGGGAACGGTTTTCTTTACTTGCTGATGTAAGCGTACATGTAGATGTTGTTTATTTTTTTAGTAAATATGTTTTTTTTAATAAGCTGTATGTTTGGATGATTTTTTTAAAGCGGAGTTCCGCCAAATTTTTTTTTTTTAAGTCAGCAGCTACAAATACTGCAGCTGCTGACTTTTAAAATATGGAAACTTACCTGTCCAGGGCGCCCACGATGTTGGCACCCGAGGCCGATCCGTCCCTCGGTCTTCGGATGCTGCCGCCGCCATCTTCGGTAAGGGAATCAGGAAGTGAAGCCTTGCGGTCTCACTTCCTGGTTCCCTACTGCGCATGCGCATGCTCGACACGCGCTGCACGTTCCCACTGGTCCCTGGTTTCTTCTGGGACCCGTGTGTCTCGCAGAAGACAGCGGGGGGGGGGGGGGGGAACGACAGCGGCTAGTGGCATATCAACGGGTACATTCTAATGTCCCCACCACAGTCACACACTATTATTATTATACATTTAAATAGCTCTGACATATACCGCAGCGCTGTACAGAGAACACTGAGCCAGTCACATCAGTCTCTGCACCATAGGAGCTTACACTCTAATGTCCCCCCACAGCCACACACTATTATTATTATACTGTACATTTATAAAGCTCTGACATATACCGCAGTGCTGTACATGGGAGACTGAGCTGTTCACATCCACAGAAGGAGGTTACACTCTAATGTCCCCCAATAGTCACACACTATTATTATTATACATTAATATAGCTCTGACATATACCGCAGTGCTGTACAGGGAACACTGAACCATTCGCCAGAGGAGCTTACACTCTAATGTCCCCTTCGCAGTCACACACTATTATCATTATACATTAATATAGCTCTGACATATACTGCAGTGCTGTACAGAGAACACTGAGCCAGTCACATCAGTCTCTGTACCATATGAGCTTACACTCTAATGTCCCCCCACAGCCACACACTATTATTATTATACTGTACACTTAAAAAAGCTCTGACATATACCACAGTGCTGTACATGGAAGACTGAGCTGTTCACATCAGTCCCTGCACCAGAGGAGCTTACACTCTAATGCCCCCCCCCCCCCCCCACAGTCACACATTATTAGTATACATTTATATAGCGCTGACATATACCGCAGTGCTGTACAGAGAATAAAGGTGTAGGGATGAGCCAGTCCTCTGTGCAAAAAAAGGTTCAGTGATATAATAATATCTGTCTACATGAAAGGTCGGGAAATTCGAGTTGCGGTCGTCCTTACCTCCGGGGTCACGACGCAAGATGAATTTGCGCACCTCGTCGTACACAAAGATGAGTAAGCTGTACGGGAAGGCACAGAACCACCACGTCACCCTGTCATAGGAGGAAAGGAAAAGAAACGTCTGTTTAATGCATTGGATAAAAAAAATTGCTGCCCTGAGCTCCTACATATCATTTTCATCTTAGGCAAAGATCACATGGTCTGCATTGTGGGTGTTTGTCATTATTAGAGCCTGCATAGAGGATATTGTCTTTGGTCAGACTTATGTATTTAGTGCTCTTATCATAACCAATTTATTTTTCATTTTTTTTAATCATAATTAATTTCAAGCAGAACCCCAGCTGAACAGTTAAATACACAGCCGCAATTGTGAACATTGGTCATTCCGTTTGGCTATTCATGTGTAATAATAGGAAGCTAGCAGCACCCCCTGCTGGACATATAGGTAACTGCACCAAGGAGGCATTAGTAAGCTCCTACAGAATCCATGACTACTTATTATCATGTATACATCCTCCCTCCATCATATGATGGGGACTCTCCTACTTTTGATACCTCTTTTCCTCTTATTGGCCTTATGTTCAGATCTATATAAAAAAAAAAAAATTATTTAAAGCTGAACTCCAGGCAGATTTAAAAGACACAAAATGCAGCCATCAGACTGAGGCCATCTAGTGGCAGAAAATGGGTATGACAGAAGAAATCTCTGGATTGAAGCAAAAGCTGTTTTTGTTATTTTATCTTTTTAACGGGCTCTTTGTTTTTCATCTTCTGGCTAGAGTCCAGCTTTAAAGTCCCTTTGAAAACCCCGATTGAATTCAAGGAAGTGGGTTGAATGATGCTGGTTACACGGCTGAGGACATCTAGTGGCTGAAAAATATACTGATGGGGACAGTGCTAGATTGAAGGTGAATATTGCTGGCCATCAGACTGAGGACATCTAGTGGAATAATAAAAGTACTGCAGGGGACATCTCTAGATTGAAAGTGAATATTGCTGGCCATCAGAACGAGGACATCTAGTGGAAGACAAAAAGTACTGCAGGAGGCATTTCTAGATTGAAAGTGAATATTGCTGGCCATCAAACTGAGGACATCCAGTGGAAGAATACTAATACTGCAGGGGACACTTGTAGATTGAAAGTGATTATTGCTGGCCATCAGACCGAGGACATCTAATGGAGGAATAAAATGACTGCAGGGAACACTTCTAGATTGAAAGTGATTATTGCTGGTCATCAGACCGAGGACATCTAGTGGAAGAATATAAGTACTGCAGGGGACATCTCTAAGATAGAAGGTGAATATTGCTGGTCATCAGACCGAGGACATCCAGTGGAGGAATAAAAGTACTGCAGGGGACATCTCTAGATTGAAAGTGATTATTGCTGGCCATCTGACTGAGGACATCTAGTGGAAGATAAAAGTACTGCAGGGGACATCTCTAGATTGAAGGAGAATATTGCTGGCCATCAGACCGAGGACATCTAGTGGAAAAATATAAGTACTGCAGGGGACATCTGTAGATTGAAAGTGAATATTGCTGGCCATCAGACCGAGGACATATAGTAGAAGAATAAAAGTACTGCATGGGACATTTCTAGATTGAAAGTGAATATTGCTGGCCATCAGAACGAGGACATCTAGTGGAATAATATAAGTACTGCAGGGGACATTCCTAGATTGAAAGTGAATATTGCTGGTCATCGGACCAAGCACATCTAGTGGAAGAATAAAAGTACTGCAGGGGACATCTCTAGATTGAAAGTGAATATTACAGTAAAAGCTGGTTTTAAAAGACATGGGCTGCCAGAAAGGGTAGGTGCGTTGCCTTTTCTTTTACAATGTGTTCCTTATATGCAAGTGCCCCTGTGGGGATCAAGGATCTACTCACTTGAGAGGGTACATTCGAAGGGCCACATCCATCCCCGGGCAGTAGGACAGGAAAGCAGCGAGCGCTGTCTCTTCAAGGAGCCCAAATATCAAAATCTTGTTCCTGAGGAGAGACGAGTCCAGTCAGAGGTGGCCAAAAATACGACCCCCTTGCTGCTACCACTACAGAAATGCAAATACAACCTCCCCCCATACTTATCGCTTTTCTGGAGCAGAGTTCTCTGGATTCTGACTGGCCCCTCCCCCTTTTAGATAAGGGCGGACATAAAGTAAAGGGGAGACACTGATTGGCTGCCTCTTCCCAAGCAGCCAATAGGTGCCTCACGCAGGACTCAATGTTTCCTGCAGCTAAGAGGAGGAAATAAGAGCGAGATGGGAGCCGTATGAAATCCGGAGAATCCCAGGAAGTGCCTAGGGAGGTTCAACTGCCATTTTTTTTTTCTTTTTAACAGCAGCCACAAAGGGGATTGGCCGACCTGAATTTTTGATTGTAAGTCCCCTTTGAGTCGATTGGTCATTTTTTCTCCCCTGCCTTCCCCTATTCTTACTTCATTCCTTGCTGGAAGACGGAATTCCTTCTGGTCTTACAGATGATCAAATCGGCCCACTGGACCACCACGATGCTGGCGAAGAACGCCGTGTGACACGTGAATTCCACCACCTTCCGCTGCTCGTAGGTCTGGGGGAAAAAAATGGCAGGAGATTAAATGAATGGCGCCACCCGACATATAAAAACATCAAAAATGGGCGTTGCCCATATCGACCAGTCAGGGGATAAGCTGGCCATGCATGTGGAAATCCAATCAATCATTCGATCGTTTCAATTATTTTACATTTGAAAAAAGAAAAGAATGAATAATTAGTGTTTTTTTTTGCAAGTGGAAGAAACCCCTGATTGGACGCAGCAGAAAGTCACATGACCGGGGTTCCTGGTTTACCAACTATTGCTGTTGATTAGAGCTGTGCGGTTTGTTTCCTTCCAAATTGAAATTTTGACAATTTTTTTTTTTTATTCGGAAATTCGGACTGTATCCGAAATTTCAGATTACAACAGTTATGAATTTAAACAAATCCGAAATAAGGAATCGAAATTTCGGACGAAATTCGAATTGGAATAGTTTTCAAATCAAATTCTAATTTCCAAAGAGAATAAAATAGATTAGAAAATAAAGGAATAGAATAGGAAAAAATTGAAAAGGAATAGAATAGAAGATAAAAAAATAGAATATGATAGAGTAAAACAGAATTATTCTTTCGAATAGAATAAATTAGAATTTGAATTGAATAGAAAGTAATAGAATAGAAAATAAAATTGTAGAATAGAATATGATAGAGTAAAACAGGACAGAATACAAATTAAAAGAATAAAAAAATAGAATAGAAAAAAAAAAGAATAGAGCAAAACAGAACGAAATAAAAGAGAAAATAAAAGAACAGAATATAATAGAATAGAAAATAAAGGAACAGAATAGAATAAAATAGAAAGAATATAACCATCTTCTGAAATTCAAATTTCGAATAGAATAAATTAGAATTTGAATTGAATAGAAAATAAAAGAATATAAAATAAAATAATAGAATAGAATAGGATGGAATGGAATGGAATAGTAAGAATATAATAATATAACTGTTTTCCAAAATTTGAATTTCGAATAGAATGAATTTGGATTTGAACAGAATAATTTGAGTTTAAATAGAATAGAAGAATAGAAAAAGCAGTAGGAAAGTATAGAATGCAATGGAATAGAAAGATTATAATATTATAACCGTTTTCCAAAATGTAAAATTCGAATAGAGTTCAAATTTGAATATAATAGAAAAGAATAGAATAAACAATAGAATAGAATAAAATAGAATAGAAAATAAAGGAACAGAATAGAATAGAATAAAATAGAATAGAGAATAAAAGAACAGAATAGAATACAATCAAATAGAATATAACCATCTTCTGAATTTTGAATAGAATAAATTAGAATTTGAATAGAATAGAAAAGAATAGAATAGAAAATAAAATAATAAAATAGGATGGAACAGAAAAGAAAGAATATAATAATAGAACCGTTTTCCAAAATTTGAATTTCGAATAGAATAAACAATAGAAAAGAATAGAATGGAATGGAATGGAATAGAAAGAATATAATATAACCATTTTCCCAAATGTAAAATTCGAATAGAATTGATTCGAATTTGAATAGAATAGAAAAGAATAGAATAGAATAAACAATAGAAAAGAATAGATTCGAATAGAATGAAATAGAAAGAATATAATAATATAACCGTTTTCCAAAATTTTAATTTGGAATAGAATTAATTTGAATTCGAATAGAATAGAAAAGAATAGAATAGAAAATAAAAGAATACAATAGAAAATAAAAGAATACAATAGAAAATAAAAGAATACAATAGAAAATAAAAGAATACAATAGAAAAAAGACAATAGAATAGAATGGAATAGAAAGAATAATTTTAATTTCAAAAAGAATAAATTATATTTCGAATGGATTTTGATTTGAATGCAATACCAATGGAATTCGAATGGAATTTGATTCGAAATCGAATGGAATTTAAAAAATTCAAATCGATTCAAATTCAAATAAACAAAATACATTTTGAAACTGAATTAAACTAATTTATGTAAAGAACGAAACAAAACATTTTTTTGTTTGCGTTCTATTCTTTGGCAATTATTCTTTCAAGGTTTTAAAGTGTATATAAGGCAAAACTTCTTTTTGTTTGTTTGTTTTTGATAGGAAATTGAACCCCTTCCTACTCTATCTGTGTAAAGATCTAGATGATGCTCTATTTAAACAGCACTTTATCTTTATTCTTAACATCACTTTGGATCACTTTACTGATTACAAACTGTTTGTAATTGTCTCAAATCTCCGCCTCCAACTTGCAACAGGAAAATCGACAGTTGTAATGTGGTGGGTCCATGTTCGCTCGGTTTGGTTGAAGTTTGGTTTATTTTAGTAGCATTGACGGGTTGTCGGAGTTCCCGTACATACCCACTCTTGTCCGTAGCTGTCTTCTACGTCGTTCATTGAGCGATCGTCCCAGTCCAATCGGATTCCGAGCAACCGAGAAGGCAGGAAGCCGTTTTCCGCCAGGATGACAAAGTAGGTGAAGAAGCCACCCAGAGCCTGAATCATACCTGAAAAGACAGACGATATCAATAGGGGAAGAGCCAACAGGGGCGGATCATTTACTAAAGGGGGTCTATGTACAAAATAATTCCCCATACGGATGTCTTCAGCCTTTGCACAACGAATGATCACCGTATTGTTGGTAATATGAACACCAGCTCCATCTAGTGGCCATAATGTAGTACTTTTTTTTCTATTAAGGTATTTCAGAGAAATACCTCATTATGGGCACTAGATGGGGCTGATGATCATAGGAGATAATCATAATACAAATAATATGATGGCCATGCTGGAGACATCCACAAAATATTATTTATTTGTTACAGGTACTTATATAGGACCAGCGCTCTATATATATATATATATATATATATATATATATATATATATATATATATTGTACATTGACATCAGTCCCTGCCCTCAAGGAGCTTGCAATCTAAGGTCCCTAGATTACACACAATAGGGCCAATTTAGACAGGAGCCAATTAACCTACCAGCCTATCCTTGGAATGTGGGAGGAAACCAGAGTATCCGGAGGAATCACCTGCAGACACAGGTAGAACATGCAAACTCCAGGTAGGTAGTGTCAGGATTCAAACCTAGCGCTAGCTAGGCGGAAGTGCTAACCACTTAGCCACTGTGCTGCCCTAAACAGACCCCTTAGATTAGAATAATTGTAATTTCCCTTTGGGAATCAATCATTTCCCTTTGGGATGAATAAAGTATTCTGATTCTGATTCTGTACAACGACACCACCTTGTGGTGTATTCTAGAACTGCCATGTATAAAGTACAGTGGAACCTCGGATTGCGAGTAACGCGGTTTACGAGTGTCCCGCAATATGAGCTATTTAAAAAGAAAAAATCCTGACTCGCTTTGCGAGCTTTGTCTCGCATGACGAGCAGGATTCAAGCTGCTGGGGTGTGCAGTACCGCATTTGGCCAGAGGTGCGGGGGCACCGGTGACGCTCGGAGACGCTCGAAAACACTCGGAAACACTTTGTGTGTCTCCAAGCGCCTCTGGCACCCCTGAACCTCTGGCCACATGCGGTACTGCATAGGCAAGCAGTGGCTGTGGAACGGATTATCTGAGTTTCCATTATTTCCCATGGGGAAACTTGCTTTGATATAAGAGTGCTTTGGATTACAAGCATTCTACTGGAACGAAGTAGGCTCGTAATCCAAGGTATTACTGTATATATAAAGGATGAGAGTGCTACAAGTTACGGATAAGACCAGTATAGATTTATTAATCTTAATAAAAGATCAGAAGGTAGAACCAACACGTTTCAGGGGCTCAACTCACTCTTCATCAGGGTTTAAAGAAGAACTGAAGGCACATTTTTTTTTAAAGCTTTGAATAGAGTAGAGAGGGGTTAGAATCCATGTCAGATTTTTTTTTTTTTTTTTTGCTGTGTCCCCTGCTGTGGGGAGATTTCTCTTTACTTCCTGTCCCAGAGACACAACAGGAAATGACAGTAAATCTCTCCAAAGTGTCCCCAAATTCGATGTCCCGAGTGGAAAATTTCTCCTGCATTCCTGTTCTGGTGACAACTATAACACTTTGGATTTCCCATAAGTTTCTGACAGTGGTCACCAGGAGAAATACTCAGAGTTAATCTCACCAGCAGGGACACAGACAATAATAAAAACCTAACTGGGGCTCTAACCTTTACCTACGTTATCCAAAAAAAAATGGTTTTAGATACACTTCATCAGAATGTCACAACACATCATACTGAGAGATCTGTATACAATCAAATGACATCACATGGCCAGCAGCTTTGGAATGCAATAGAAGAAGGTCCACAACAAAACCCTATGTGTGAAAAGTGAAAACAGACCCAGCCTGGGCCCCGCTGAGCCACATACCTCCAAAGTGTTTCGCTCCACCCATGGGGCTTAAAGTGGTTGTAACATGTCTGAATGGATACACTGAGATGCAGCTCGGCTCGGATGCCCCCATAGCAAGCTGCTTACAGTGGGGGCACTCAACAGGAGGGAGGGGCCAGGAGCTCCAGCTAGAAGAGGAGGATCCAGGCTGCTCTGTGCAAAACCACTGCAACAGAGCAGGTAAGTATACCATGTTTGTTATTTTAATATAATAAAAAAAACAATACTTTACAATCACTTTAAGCCCCATGGGAAGGGCAAAACGCGTTGGTGCATGGCCTAGGCTGAGCTACATCCATGCCCATGGCAAGGGCGAAACGCGTTGGACGTGGCCTAGGCTGAGCTACATCCCTACCTGCACTCCCAGAGGCTGATAGCAGATGAGTACCTGCCTGAGCCTTGCTCTGCACCCATAGCTTTAGTATAGGCTCACAGCACCTTTGGACTGTCTTATCAGTTTGGCATTGAGACATGCCGAGCTGTAGTCAATGTAGTCAGGCTGGGAAGGGGCGGGCCAGGGACAGTCAGGCTGGGAAGGGGCAGGCTAGGGACAGTCAGGCTGGGAAGGGGCAGGCTTGGGACTGTCAGGCTGGGAAGGGGCGTGCCAGGGACAGGCAGACTGGGAAGGGGCGGGCCAGGGACAGCCAGGCTTTCGAATAGGCGGAGAAGGGACAGTCAGGCTGGGAAGAGGCAGACCAGGGACAGTCAGGCTGGGAAGGGGCGGACCAGGGAAAGTCAGGCTGGGAATGTGTGGACGAGGGACAGTCAGGCTGGAAAGGGGCGGGCCAGGGACAATCAAGCTGGGAAGGGGCGAACCAGGGACAGTCAGGCTGGGAAGGGGCAGAGAAGGGACAGTCAGACTGGGAAGGGACAGGCTAGGGACAGTCAAACTGAGAAGGGGCGGACCAGGGACAGTCAGGCTGGGAGGGGGTGGACCAGGGACAGTCAGGCTGGGAAGTGGCAGGCCAGGGACAGTCAGGCTGGGAAGTGGCAGGCCAGGGACAGTCAGGCTGGGAAGGGGCGGACCTAGAGTTGCCACCTCATCCCTTTAAACCCGAACACCTTTGAATTACACAGGTTCTGAGGCTAATTAAATGTAGATAAAGCACCAAGTGAGTTTAATTACCACCTTAATCATCCACAGAACCTGTGTAATTAATATGTGTTCGAGTTTAAAGGGATGAGGTGGCAACCATAGGTGGACCATATATACACAATAATTCTGCGCTACCAAAACGACAGGCTGGGAAGGGGCGGACCAGGGGCAGTTAGGCTGGGAAGGGGCGGACCAGGGACAGTCAGGCTGGGAAGGGGCGGACCAGGGACAGTTAGGCTGGGAAGGGGTGGGCCAGGGACAGTCAGGCTGGGAAGGGGCGGACCAGGCACAGTCAGGCTGGGAAGGGGCGGGGCCAGGGACAGTGAGGTTGGGAAGGGGCGGACCAGGGACAGTCAGGCTGGGAAGGGGCGGACCAGGGACAGTCAGGCTGGGAAGGGGCGGGCCAGGGACAGTCAGGCTGGGAAGGGGTGGGCCAGGGACAATCAGGCTGGGAAGTGGCGGACCAGGGACAGTTAAGCTGGGAAGGGGCGGGCCAGGGACAGTCAGGTTGGAAAGGGGCAGACCAGGGACAGTTAGGCTGGGAAGGGGCGGACCAGGGACAGTCAGGCTGGGAAGGGGCGGACCAGGGACAGTCAGGTTGAGAAGGGGTGGACCAGGGACAGTCAGGCTGGGAAAGGGCGGGCCAGGGACAGTCAGGCTGGGAAGGGGCGGACCAGGGACAGTCAGGTTGGGAAGGGGTGGACCAGGGACAGTCAGGCTGGGAAGGGGCGGGCCAGGGACAGTCAGGCTGGGAAGGGGCGGGGCCAGGGACAGTCAGGTTGGAAAGGGGCAGACCAGGGACAGTTAGGCTGGGAAGGGGCGGACCAGGGACAGTCAGGCTGGGAAGGGGCGGACCAGGGACAGTCAGGTTGAGAAGGGGTGGACCAGGGACAGTCAGGCTGGGAAGGGGCGGGCCAGGGACAGTCAGGCTGGGAAGGGGCGGACCAGGGACAGTCAGGTTGGGAAGGGGCAGGCTAGGGACAGTCAGGCTGGGAAGGGGCAGACTAGGGACAGTCAGGCTAGGAAGGGGCGGGCCAGGGACAGTCAGGCTGGGAAGTGGTGGACCAGGGACAGTTAGGCTGGGAAGGGGCGGGCCAGGGACAGTCAGGTTGGGAAGGGGCAGACCAGGGACAGTTAGGCTGGGAAGGGGCAGGCCAGGGACAGTCAGGCTGGGAAGGGGTGAACTAGGGACAGTCAGGCTGGGAAGGGGCGAACCAGGGACAGTCAGGCTAGGAAGGGGCAGAGAAGGGACAGTCAGATTGGGAACGGACAGGCTAGGGACAGTCAGGCTGGGAAGGGGCGGTCCAGGGACAGTCAAGCTGAGAAGGGGCGGACCAGGGACAGTCAGGCTGGGAAGGGGTGGACCAGGGACAGTTAGGCTGGGAAGGGGTGGGCCAGGGACAGTCGGGCTGGGAATGGGCGGACCAGGAACAGTCAGGCTGGGAAGGGGCAGACCAGGGACAGTCAGGCTGGGAAGGGGCGGACCAGGGACAGTCAGGCTGGGAAGGGGCAATCCAGGGACAGTTAGGCTGGGAAGGGGTGGGCCAGGGACAGTCAGGCTGGAAGGGGCAGACCAGGGACAGTTAGGCTGAGAAGGGGCGGACCAGGGACAGTCAGGCTGGGAAGGAGTGGGCCAGGGACAGTCAGCCTGGAGAGGAATAGGCTAAATGATGCTGGACATCCTGCAGCCAGGAAATGAGATGCGCATTGTGAGAAGCTCACAGTGTGCGTTGAAATCAGTGTAAGCCATTTCAGTCCAGGAGAGGAGCCGGTAAGACAGGAGGGAAGGCCAGAGGTCAGATTTAAAATGCAAATGAGGGTTTTGGGCCTCCCTTTGTCATTCCTCCTCTGCATGCTTGTTCCAGGGCCGGCGCCTCAAAGCCCAGCCAAGCACTTCGCATTTTCAGGCAGAAGTCAGCATTATCAGCCTTTGTGTCTCAGCCTTCTACACAGGTCTTCTATAATAAATGCGATCTTTCTCTTTAAAAAAAAGGGCAATTTCAAAAGAGAACTGAGCTCATTTTCTAAGCGCTCTCGCGTATCCTGCCATGTCGTCGGCGGGGAGCGATTAATCCCACAAATAACATTTATTTTAGCGGCTGCGATACAAAGAAAGCCCTGACAATTAGGAACGTTTGTATTATTCACAGAATTATGTTTGACTGAGTTTTAATAAAAAACGCACGGCTCCCTGCGTCCACCGCGCCCCTCGCCGCTCGGCTGTAATCTGTAATTTAGTTCCGTAGGCGGGGAAATCCATCTCTGCAGCTCATGCCTGCAAAATAAAGGCGGCTTCTTTTTTTTTTTTTCTCACTTCGAAAGCTGCGCTAATTAAAAAATGGAAGCTGTGGGGAATCACATTTTCCAGAGAGTGTAGAAGAATCTCCATCGCAATTGTATTGCTGCCTGTGTTCGCTTAACAGGGATTTCCGCTCACTTCCTGTTCAGGTGATGGGTGTAAGAGAGAACAGGAAGTAAAGGAGGGATGAGAGCGTTACAAGTTTGTGATAAGTCCAGGATAGGTTACTCTTGCTGAAAGAGCAGAAGGTAAAGCCAACGCATTTCGGGCACTCAAGCCTCCCTTTATCAGGAGCTATCACAGACTTTCCTTCCTTTTCTGGGCATCAGGAAAACGAAGGACATCTTGTGGCCAATAAGAGCTACTGTGGGGGGGAAATCACATGGAGTTGTGGTGTGCGCTCATTATGAATGCAGGAGGGCGATAAGTGTAACCCTGAAGAGAAATGCATTCTCCAGTAGAGTGTGGAAGGTTCACAACCTCCATCAGGTTTGTATTGCTGTCTGTGTCCTCAGAAGATTAAACTAACGCATTTCGGGTACTCAACCCTCCCTTCATCAGGAGCTATCTCAGTCTTTCCTTCTGTCTTCTGGGCATCAGGAAAACTGAGGACATCTTGTGGCCAATAAGAGGTACTGCGGGGCAGAAATCACATGGAGAGGTGTGTGCACTCATTATGAATGCAGGAGGGCGATAAATGTAACCCTGAAAAGAAATACATTCTCCAGTAGAGTGTGGAAGGTTCAAAACCACCATCAGGATTGCATTGCTCTCTGTGTCCTCAGAAGTTATCAGAAGGTCAAGCCAACACATTTTTGGGGACTCAACCCTCCCTTCATCAGGAGCTATCACAGTCCTTCCTTCTGTCTTCTAGGCATCAGGAATACTGAGGACATCTTGTGGCCAATAAGAGGTACTATGGGGGAAATTACATGAAGAAGTGTGTACACTCATTATGAATGCAGGAAGGCGATAAGTGTAACCCTGAAGAGAAATGCATTTTTCAGTAGAGTGTGGAAAGTTCACAACCTCCATCATGATTGTATTGCTGTCTGTGTCCTCAGAAGGTTTCAGAAGGTAAAAAAAACGCATTTCGGGGGCTCAACCCTCCCTTCATCAGGTACTTTCAAAGTCTTTCCTTCCATCTTCTGGGTATCAGTCAAGCAGGAAAACTGAGGGCATCTTGTGGCCAATAAAAGGTACTGCGGAGGAAATCACATGGAGAGGTGTATGCGCTCATTATGAATGCAGTAGTCTTCTGGCTATCAGTCAAACAGGAAAACTGAGGACATCTTGTGGCCAATAAGAGTTACTATGGGGAAAATCACATAGAGAAGTGTGTGCACTCATTAGGAATGCGGGAGGGAAATAAGTGTAACCCTGAAGAGAAATGCTTTCTCCAGCAGCATGTGGAAGGTTTATAACCTCCATCAGGGCTGTATTGCTGTCTGTGTCCTCAGAAGATATCAGAAGGTCAAACCAATGCATTTCTGGGGTTCAACTCTCCCTTTATCAGGAGCTATCACAATCTCTCCTTCCATCTTTTGGGTATCAGGCAAACATGGAAACTGAGGACATCTTGTGGCCAATAAGAGGTACTGCGGGGGAAATCACATGGAGAAGTGTGTGCACTCAATATGAATGCAGGAGGGTGATAAGTGTTACCCTGAAGAGAAATGCATTCTCTAGTAACATGTGGAAGGTTTATAACCTCCATTAGGATTGTATTGTGTCCTCAGAAGGTATCAGAAGGTCAAACCAACGCATTTCGGGGGCTCAAGTCTCCCTTCATCAGGAGCTATCACAGTCTTTCCTTCTGTCTTCTAGGTATCAGTTAAACAGGAAAACTAAGGGCATCTTGTGGCCAATAAGAGGTACTGCGGGGGAAATCACATGAAGAGGTGTGTGCACTCATTATGAATGCAGGAAGGCGATAAGTGTAACCCTGAAGAGAAATGCATTTTCCAGTTGAGTGTGGAAAGTTCACAACCTCCATCATGATTGTATTGCTGTCTGTGTCCTCAGAAGGTATCAGAAGGTAAAAAAAACGCATTTTGGGGGCTCAATTCTCCCTTCATCGGGTACTATCACAGTCTTTCCTTCCATCTTCTGGGTATCAGTCAAGCAGGAAAACTGAGGGCATCTTGTGACCAATAAGTGTTACTATGGGGGAAATCATGTGAAGAGGTGTGTGCACTCATTATGAATGCAGGAGGGCAATGTGTAAAGAGAAATGCATTTTCCAGTAGAGTGTGAAAGATGTATAACCTCCATCAGAATTGTATTGTTGTCTGTGTCCTCAGAAGGTATCAAAAGGTCGAACCAACGCATTACGGGGGCTCAACTCTCCCTTCATCAGGCACTAATCACAGTCTTTCCTTCCGTCTTTTTGGGCATCAGTCAAACAGAAAAACTGGGGGAATCTTGTGGCCTATAAGAGGTACTGCGGGGGAACTCACATGGAGAGGTGCGTGCAATTATTATGAATGCAGGAGGGTGATAAGTGTAACCCTGAAGAAAAAATGCATTTTCCAGTAACATGTGGAAGGTTTATAACTTCCGTCAGGATTGTTTTGCTGTCTGTGTCCTCAGAAGGTATCACAAGGTCAAACCAACACATTACGGGGGCTCAGCTCTCCCTTCATCAGGCACTAATCACAGTCTTTCCTTCCGTCTTCTGGGCATCAGTCAAATAGGAAAACTGATGGCATCTTGTGGCCAAAAAGTGGTACTGCAGGACAAAGTTTCACACTAAAGGTATTGCCACTGCTGACTTCTTAGTTTAGCCAAAAGTTGGCCTTTAACTGAAAAGACGTAGCTGCTTCTCATCAATGTGTAACAGGCTCTCATAAAGCCTTTAGATTGCCTAGACTTACCAATCTGCCCATATGCCATGCTAATTAGGCGCTCGTTCACCAGTTTGTCCGTTCGCGGGTTCCTGGGTTGCCTTTTCATAATGTCGCTTTCGGCAGCTTCATACGCCAGCGAGATGGCGGGCACCTAGTGCATAAAAAAAAAGAAAAGAAATTGGGTCACGTGACACTTCATCCCGCCACCATGACTAGGTAGCCACCGCACAAAGTGGGGAACAGTGACACTGAGAGGCAGGAGACATGATTTTTCTCTGCTGCAGTTCAGTAACACTTACAGGTCTGATCCCTCCCCCCAGCCTCATGACCGGAAAGTGAAAGGAGAAGCAGCAGACTGATGAGCTTATCCTCCCTGTCACTCTGCTCTCTCCTCCTGTCCGCATGCTCCCTGCCCCCGGGGGGGGGGGCTCCTTGTGCTGCTTCTTCCTCTCTTTTAGTAAGTGAGACTTTCATATAAGTACCTACCATGTCTGTGCCCAGATCAATACATAAGATTGTGACTGTGCCCAGAGGCAGAGGGATGTTGGCGATGATAAAGAATAAGAAGGGCGTGATCTCCGGAATGTTACTGGTCAGGGTGTAGGCGATGGACTTCTTCAGGTTGTCAAAAATGAGACGACCTGTGATGAAAAAATAAAAAAAAAAAGAACCAAATCAGCTGTGCCAGTGAACTAATTATACATTTATTGTTACACTTAATTACAGAGATTTATATCTTCTGTGCGCCAGAAGAGCTTACACTCCAATATCCTCACCAGAGTCATACACACTTCTGGTTCTACAAACCTTCTTCCACGCCTGTCACAATGGAGGCAAAGTTATCGTCCAATAGGATCATGTCTGCAGCTTGTTTAGAGACATCCGACCCCGCTATGCCCATAGCCACGCCGATATCAGCTTTTTTCAGAGCCGGAGAGTCGTTGACGCCATCCCCAGTCACCGCCACAATGGCGCCCTGCAGAGGAGACCACAGTCAGAGTTTGAGCAGCAAGAAAGGCTGCCACCATTGTTCCCTGTATGACAGCGGCTGCCACCATTGGTGTTCCCTGTATGACAGCGGCTGCCGCCATTTTTGTTCACTGTGTGACAGCGGCTTCCACCATTGGTGTTCCCTGTGTTACAGAGGCTGTCACTATTGGTGTTCCCTGTGATACATAGGCTGCCGCCATTGGTGTTCCCTGTGCTACATAGGCTGCCGCCATTGGTGTTCCCTGTGCTACAGAGGCTGTCACTATTGGTGTTCCCTGTGATACAAGGGCTGCCACCATTGGCCATTGGTGTTCCCTGTGTGACAGCGGCTTCCACCATTGGTGTTCCCTGTGCTACAGGGGCTTCCGCCATTGGTGTTCCCTGTGTGACAGCGGCTGCCGCCATTGGTGTTCCCTGTGCTACAGGGGCTGCCGCCATTGGTGTTCCCTGTGTTACAGAGGCTGTCACTATTGGTGTTCTCTGTGCTACAAGGACTGCTGCCATTGGTGTTCCCTGTGCTACAGAGGCTGGCGCCATTGTTCCCTGTGCTACAGAGGCTGATGCCATTGGTGCTCCCTGTGTTACAGAGGCTGCCACTATTGGTGTTCTCTGTGCTACAAGGGCTGCCGCCATTGGTGTCCCCTGTATGACAGTGGCTGCCGCCATTGGTGTTCCCTGTGCTGCAGTGGCTGCCACCATTAGTGTTCCCTGTGCTACAGCGGCTCCCGCCATTAGTGTTTCCTGTGCTACAGCGGCTGCTGCCATTGGTGTTCAATGTGCTACAGCGGCTGCCGCCATTGGTGTTCCCTGTGCTACAAGAGCTGCCGCCATTGGTGTTCCCTGTGCTACAGCGGCTGCTGCCATTGGTGTTCAATGTGCTACAGCGGCTGCCGCCATTGGTGTTCCCTGTGCTACAAGAGCTGCCGCCATTGGTGTTCCCTGTGCTACAGCGGCTGTCTCCATTGGTGTTCAATGTGCTACAGCGGCTGCCGCCATTGGTCTTCCCTGTGCTACAGCGGCTGTCGCCATTGGTGTTCCCTGTGCTACAAGAGCTGCCGCCATTGGTGTTCCCTGTGCTACAGCGGCTGTCTCCATTGGTGTTCAATGTGCTACAGCGGCTGTCGCCATTGGTCTTCCCTGTGCTACAGCGGCTGTCGCCATTGGTGTTCCCTGTGCTACAGCGGCTGCCGCCATTGGTGTTCCCTGTGCTACAAGAGCTGCCGCCATTGGTGTTCCCTGTGCTACAGCGGCTGTCGCCATTGGTGTTCCCTGTGCTACAGCCACTGCCGCTATTGGTGTTCCCTGTGCTACAGTGGCTGCCGCCATTGGTGTTCCCTGTGCTACAGCCGCTGCCGCCATTGGTGTTCCCTGTGCTACAAGAGCTGCCGCCATTGGTGTTCCCTGTGCTACAGCGGCTGTCTCCATTGGTGTTCAATGTGCTACAGCGGCTGCCGCCATTGGTCTTCCCTGTGCTACAGCGGCTGTCGCCATTGGTGTTCCCTGTGCTACAGCGGCTGCCGCCATTGGTGTTCCCTGTGCTACAGCGGCTGCCGCCATTGGTGTTCCCTGTGCTACAGCCACTGCCGCTATTGGTGTTCCCTGTGCTACAGTGGCTGCCGCCATTGGTGTTCCCTGTGCTACAGCCACTGCCGCTATTGGTGTTCCCTGTGCTACAGTGGCTGCCGCCATTGGTGTTCCCTGTGCTACAGCCGCTGCCGCCATTGGTGTTCCCTGTGCTACAGCGGCTGTCGCCATTGGTGTTCCCTCTGGCTTCTCTGGGCCGGAACAAGTATACAGAGAATGATTTGGCTACAAGTCAATGTGGGTGTTCCCAGGCAGCGAGGTGTACCTGTCTCTGACAACCCTCCACAATGATCAGCTTCTGCTGCGGCGAGGTGCGGGCAAAGACGATCTCCGTGTGGTTCTTCAGGAGGTCATCCAGCTGTTCCGAGGTGAAGTCCTTCAGATCCGACCCGTGGACCACGCAGGCCTTCGCCTCTCTGCAACAAAACAAAACAAACCAGATTTTTTTTTAAAAAAATCCAACGTAACGTCTTCTGTATTTTATTCCAGGTTTGGTTATAATGTAACAACTTTTGTATCAAAGCAAATTAAAAGTGGTTGTAAATCCTTCCATATAACCAGTGCAGTGACTGGCCCCAGGTACACAGAGATGAAACGAATCCTCCTACGTACAATGTACCTGTTTATCTGCAGTTTTCTCTACATCTGTACAAAGTGCAGAATTTATATAGCTTGTCTGAGCTTTCAGAAACCAAGGGGGTGGGAAGCTGATTGGAGGGAAGGGACACCCCCCTTCACACAACACACAGGAACAGAGCTGAGGCTGTTAATCACAGACTGTGTACTGGAGATCCCTCCCCTGTCACCTTTTTATCTCTTGGTGTCAGGAAAACCTGTCAGGAGTGACTCATGCTGATAGCAGAGGAAGGAGCAGTGGAGGCTGCTGCTCGATTTTTTAAATTTTTTTTTGGAGGGGGAGGGGGGGGGCAGCCCACAGTCTCAACACCCAGCCAGAACCCCCCCCCCCACCCCCCAGCCAGCCTCCTCCCGAGTCCCGGCAGTCTCTTCTCCTCCTGGGTCAATCAGGAGTTAGGACCACGGCCAATCTGGTCTTAGGACTCCGGGCCAGTCATGTCTTAGGACCCGCTTCCTGATTGGCTGGATTAGGGGGGCGGCACCCTGATGGATAGATAGATAGATAGATAGATAGATAGATAGATAGATAGATAGATAGATAGATAGATAGATAGATAGATAGATAGAGACAGTGTATATATATATATATATATATATATATATATATATATATATATATAGTAAACGTTTTGTAAAGTTTACTATTTGTTGCCACCATC
The DNA here is from genome assembly GCA_037952925.1 of Lithobates clamitans. Classification (NCBI taxonomy): domain Eukaryota; kingdom Metazoa; phylum Chordata; class Amphibia; order Anura; family Ranidae; genus Lithobates; species Lithobates clamitans. The sequence goes on along the minus strand of JBBGZY010002659.1, from coordinate 195,163 downwards.
ACACAACTCATGCTCTCTATTTTCATATTCAACTGCAGAAGCTCCCTCTTGTGGCCATAGACTTATCAGACAACGCAGTCAGCTTCCTTACTGAATGACTGCTGAGACTGCACCAATTTAAAGGACAGGACACCATGGAAATCGTGTTCTGTGATTCGCTATGTATCCAGATCTATTCTATAGCTATCCACTAAAACAAGTGGAGCAGTAAAGTGCAGGCACCGTGCAGCACTACACGGGAAGCTTTTTCTAACTAATCTGAGTGTTTAGGGTGCTGCAATATGAGTCAAAAATACAATTGTGCTGGCAAGTGATTGTCTTTTGCTAGGCTTGGTCAAAATAATAAAAAGTTTGATTGGTGGGATGGGACTGATGGATGTATTGGGAAAATTATAGCTAAAAAGTTGCACAAGTAGTACCTAAAATCTGCCACTGGGTGGCGACAATGTCCTACCTGTGCATATATTAGCGCACAATCATTTAATGAAATTCTGCAATGTTCTAATTAGTTCACATGGGTCCCGCAGGCAGCATATCCGTCTTCATTGTCCATAGGGTAAGATGTTAAAAGTGAGCCCTTAGACCCCTTTCACACATTTTAGCGCTAAAAATAGCGTCTGAAAAGCGCCTCTCATGCCTCCCCAGTGTGGAAACCCGAGTGCTTTTTACATTGGGGCCGTGCGATTGCAGGACGGGAAAAAAAGTCCTGCAAGCAACATCTTTGGGGCGGTGGGGGAGCGCTGTATACACCGCACCCAAAACGCCCTGCCCATTAAAATGAATAGGCAGCATTGCCAAAGCGCCTGCAAAGCGATTCGGCAACCCTGCAACACGGGCAGTTTTAAACCTTTCTTTGGCTGCTAGAGGGGGTTACAAGCGTCCTGCTAGTGGTCAAAAAGCGCCGCTATAACAGTGGTACAGCGCCGCTAAAACTAGCGGTGCTTTACTGCTAATGCCGGCACCGCCCCAGTGTTAAGATAGCATTAAGTATGTACTCAGGGGAGGGCCGGCAGCCCATTGAACCACAGAATCAGCTCACCATCCATGCCCACCTGGTTTTATAATGGATTTTGATGTTATGAAGCAAGACCAATATGATACAATGTGGTAACATAATTTAATGTTAATAGCAACAAAGGAGGTTTAACAAAAAATAATGCATCAATGCAGCCTCACCAGTGCCCATCAATGCAGCCTGATCAGTGCCCATCAATGTAGCCCCACCAGTGCCCATCAGTGCTGCCTCATCAGTGCCCATCAATGCAGCCTCATCAGTGCCCATCAATGCAGCCTCACAGTGCCTATCAATGCAGCCTCACCAGTGCCCATCAATGCAGCCTCATCAGTGCCCATCAACGCAGCCTCATCAGTGCCCATCAACGCAGCCTGATCAGTGCCCATCAATGTAGCCCCACCAGTGCCCATCAGTGCTGCCTCATCAGTGCCCATCAATGCAGCCTCATCAGTGCCCATCAATGCAGCCTCACAGTGCCTATCAATGCAGCCTCACCAGTGCCCATCAATGCAGCCTCATCAGTGCCCATCAACGCAGCCTCATCAGTGCCCATCAACGCAGCCTGATCAGTGCCCTTCAATGCAGCATCACTAGTGCCCATCAGTGCAGCCTCATCAGTGCCCATCAATGCAGCCTGATCAGTGCCAATCAATACAGCCTCACCAATGCCCATAAGCTCAGCCTCATCAGTGCCCATCAGTGCAGCCTGATCAGTGGTCATCAATGCAGCCTCACCAGTGCCCATCAGCTCAGCCTCATCAGTGACCATCAGTGTAGCCTCATCAGTCCCCATTAATGCAGCCTGATCAGTGCCCATCAATGCAGCATCACCAGTGCCCATCATGCAGCCTGATCAGTGCTCATCCAATGCAGCCTCACCAGTGCCCATCAATGAAGCCTGATCAGTGCCCAGCCAATGCAGCCTCACCAGTGCCAATCAATGCAGCTTGATCAGTGCCCATGAATGCAGCTTCACCAGTACCCATCAAGCAGCCTCACCAGTGCCCATCAGCTCAGCCTCATCAGTGCCCATCAGTGCAGCCTCATCAGTGCCCATTAATGCAGCCTGATCAGTGCCCATCAATGCAGCGTCACCATTGCACATCAGTGCAGCCTCATCAGTGCCCATTCAATACAGCCTGGCCAGTGCCCATCCAATTCTGCATTAACAGTGCCCATCAAATGCAGCCTGCAATGCAAAGAGAGGAGAGCCGCCGTATTACACAGAGCTGGGGTCTCCCGCTTACCCAGTGCGTCCATTGTCATACCAAGTCCTGGCTCCTATGATAGACGTCACTAGTGTGCTATCTATCATAGGAGCTGGGACTTGGTATTACAGTGGCCATGCCAGGTAAGCTGGAGATCCCCGCTCTGGATAATCCGGCAGAGCTCGCCCCCCCCTCCCCTCCGAGGCAGCCAGAAAAAAATTGTCAGCAATTGCCACCCTGCCCCTCTGCCCAGCCTAGCCCACCCCTGTATCTGTATGTTTTTTATGTATATATATATATACAGTATATCAAATTTTATAGATTGATAACACTCTACTAAAGTTAATGCTTTGGTCCCAGGAATGTATTCACTTACCTGGGATTGACCTGATTGACTGGGATGTTAAGGCGAGCGGCGATGTCCTCCACAGTCTCGTTACCCTCGGAGATGATACCCACGCCTTTAGCGATGGCCTTGGCGGTAATTGGGTGGTCGCCAGTCACCATGATAACCTGGAAGGCAGAAGTAATTATTGCCATGGTGTGACCCGGTTCTATCTACATACTACATAGCCCATTCCTGAAATAAGTAGCCATAAATGGGGCAATAGGTAGTTTTTTTTTTGGTAATCTGCAGCTGCAACTGTTTTTTGGCTATAACATGTGACCCTGAGCGCCCATGAATGAAAGAACTGGAGTCCAATGAATGGAAAAGGGCAGGCCAGGGACGGTCAGGCTGGGGAGGAAAGGGCTAGATGATGCTGGGTGGCCTCCAGCTAAGCAATGAGGAGGGCTCTATCTGACTTTCTGCAACTTCTACTGAACACTGAAAAGCTCACAGTGTGCGGTGAAATCAGAGGAAGCCATTTCAGTTCCAGGGGAGGAGCCGTTACATCTGTGCAAGACTGAAGGGAAGGCTGGAGACTTAAGCAAATATTCATTTTTACAGAGCTGCCTGTCAACCAAATGAGCCAAATCTATCCTTCAAACGTATTTTAAGGATGCTACTCCATATATGATCACCCTGTGGCACTGCGTCCTAACATTCAAAGTATATTTAATAAGCAATGTAAATTGCATCAAGCCTAATCTAGGTCAGGATTCATTTATACCCGACGAGGAAATCAGGAAAACCTCGGGGAATGTTCTCTGAACTCCGACAGAACTTGCAGATTTACCTCCCAGATGTAGCCCAGCAATCATTAGGAGCTCTGTCAGTAATAAAGGGTGGAAAGTTCTTTTTAATAGACTCTCCTCATTCCCAAAGCATGAGATCTGCCCAACAAAATCACAAGTCCTCCAGCAGTGAAACGTGCCTTCTGTCTATGTTACTGATAAAGCTTGAGTTTTTGAAGTGAACCCGTGGCCAGGCTTTTTATCATTTACTGATTTACAAATTCTTATGGAGCTGTCAGTGAGCTTTAAAACAAGACCTCCCTGACTTTTGCAGCTGCAGGTACTGTGGAGAAATTCATCCTCACTATTTACAGCAAAAGCACTGAAGTTCTTCTCTCAGCAGCTCATCTCCCCCTCCCAGCAGCTCATTTTGCCCCTGCTGCTCCTCCCAGCAGTGACTCAGCAGCTCATCTCTCCCTGCTCCCCCTCACAGCAGTGACTCAGCAACTCATCTCCCCTTGCTCCCTCTCCCAGCAACTTATCTCCCCCTGCTACCCCTCCCAGTAGTGACTCAGCAGCTCAGCTCACCCTTCTTCCCTCCCAGCAGGGACTCAACAAATCAGCTTCCCCTGCTCCAGTTCCCCAGCCACTCATCTCCCCCTCCCAGCGGCCCAGCTCCCCCTGCTCTGCCCCCCTCCCCGCCCCTAACCCAACCAGAGACTCAACAGCTCAGCTCCCCCTTTCCTCCTCCCAGCAAATACTTGAATGTCTGCAGCCTGGTCTCTGTATATTTCGGTGCGTACCTTGATCCCAGCACTGCGGCATTTCCCAACGGCATCTGGTACAGCAGCCCTGGGTGGGTCAATCATGGAAATCAGGCCTATGAAGCACAGGCCAGTGAGGGGGAAGTTGACTTCATCCGTGTCAAACTTGAAGCCACGTGGAAAATTCTCAGCGGACATATAAGACTGGCAGAACCCTGATGGAGAAAGAAGAAGCAGAAGACCTTTACATGGGACCTGTAAAAGCTCAGAGTTGCTCCAGATGGAGCTTACGCAGGGCTGAGGTTCCTCTCTATGCCTCCATGTCTAAAGGTAGCAATGGGGGAGCAGAGGTAAGATTATGGGCAGGGCTGGGACAATGGGTGGACGGTGGGGTGGATGGTGGATGGGGGCAGCTGCCCTGGGCACTGTGGTCTTATGTGAGGGGGGGAACGGAGATTTGTTTTGGGAGGAGGATTTTGGGAGTGGCGGGGGTAAGAATGGGTCTAGGAGGGGAAATTCAGGGGGAGTGGTGATTTGTGTTGGGAGGGGGGATGGGGAGGAGGATTTATGCTAGGAGGGAGGATTTGGGGTTTTGTGCTATAAGAAGTGATATGGTAGAAGGGGGAGGGGATTTTTGCTAGGAGGGGATTTTTTTTTTGGGAGGGGGGGGATTTGTGCTTGTAGGGATAATTAAGAGAAATGGGAGTAGAAAGGGTTATGCCCATGTGGGAATAAATAAAGGGCAAACATCTACACAAGGGAACCAGACCAACATACTGCTTTCCTTCTAAAGCGTGACGCCTCGAGTCCTGTTCAAGGAGGAAATTGTGGACCAGCTATAACAGAAGCTAAGTGATTTTTCTTTTTGTGCGCTCTTACTGCATACATATTATTAGCAATGTTCATTTGATATGCCCCATTCTGGTTTAGTAAAAGCGCATTAATAAAATACAGGTTTTTTTGTTTCTTTTCTTTACTGCAAAGTAGCCAAAAAGATACCAAAAACACACCTTAAGCATGAAATTATAGTATAACTGAAGACAGAACTTTTTTTTCATTTTGGATAGAGTGGAGAGGGATGAAATTAAGTCCTGTCAAAGTCCTGTTCAAGGAGGAAATTGTGGACCAGCTATAACGGAAGCTGTTTTTTTTGTGCACCCTTACTACATACAGTAATACCTTGGATTACAAGCATAATTTAATCCAGAAGCATGGTAGTAATCTAAAGCACTTGTATATCAAAGCAAGTTTCCCCATAAGAAATAATAGGGAAGATGATTCATTCCACAACCACTGCTGGTGTATGCAGTTAATGTGGACAGAGGTGCGGGGGTGCTGGTGTATACCATACTGTATGTGGCCAGAGGTGCGGGGGAGCTGGAGACGCTCGGAGACACTTGGGAACTGTTGACACTTTTGGGTGCTCCGACGCACGTTACCCCCGCCCCACCCAGCTGGCAGTGTCTCCGAGCATCTCAGAGCGTCTCCGAGTTTTCCAGGAAGAGCTGGGAGCCACCAGCGCCCCCGTACCTCTGGTAACATACAGTAATATATACACCAGCGGCTTAAGTCCTGCTCGTATTGCGAGACAGCGCTCGCAAATCAAGTCAGGATTTTAAAAAAAAATATAGCTCGTCTTGAGAAACGCTCGTATACCGCGTTACTCGCAAATCGAGGTATCACTGTACATATTATTGGCAATGTTCATTGTATATGCAGCATTCTGGTTTAGTAAAAGCACATTAATATACTACAGGGTTTTTGGTTTCTTTACTTTACTACAAAATAGCCAAAAAGATACAAAACACACCTTAAGCATAAAATTAAGTCCTGTCCAAGTCCTGTTCAAAGAGGAAATTGTGGACCAGCTATAACAGAAGCTAAGTGATTTTTATTTTTGTGCACCCTTACTGCATACATATTATTGGCAATGTTCATTGCAAAATAGCCAAAGAGATACAAAACACACCTTAAGCATTAGATAAAAAATAAAAAAACCTATCAACTAAAACCTTCAAAACTGAGGGGAAAAAGCAAGGCTAGTGCCTACAATAACGTTACTGTCTGCAGAAAAGCGGTAGGCTCTATTTTGAGCTTAAAAAGCTGGCTGGTGTACAGTCTATTATGTATAGATCATAGCATTTGCTTCAAACCCACCCAATACTCTCTCTCCCAGTCCTCCCAGTTCAAAGTAGGCATTCTGGAAGGCGTCTTTCATCTCTTCGTCCAGCTGGTGCACCACTCCGTGCAGCAGGATACTGGAGCAGCGGTCCAAAATCCTTTCTGGAGCCCCCTTCATCACCAGCAGGTGGCCCTCTTTGCTATCCTCATGTTCGTGGATGGACAGCTGCGGTGGGGACAGAAACAAGTTATCGGCTGTCTAAGTGATTGTGTCTGTGCCTCAGGGCTATGCAATCAACATATAGGTTTACATGTGTTTGTTGTTTGTTAGGCTCATGTGATGCAATGCTAGTTGAGAATCTTTGTGCAGGAATGCTGTGAGCCTGGTTACCTAGCTGTGGTGTGCAACGCAGTGATGAGGGTCTTTGTGCAGGAATGCTGTGAGCCTGGTTCCCTGGCTGTAGTGAGCAATGCAGCGATGGGAGTCTTTGTGTAGGAATGCTGTGAGCCTGGTTACCTAGCTGTGGTGTGCTATGCAGTGATGGGAGCCTTTTTGGTCATCCAGCGCCCAGGGTAAAAATGCCAAACTGCGCCCCCCCCCCCCCCCACTTAGGGTTAGGGTTAACAGTGATGTCGCTGTCACTACTCCAGTCAGCCTTGTAACAGAAGAAACGGGCCATCCCTGCAATAAACCATTGCGCCCAGGGCACATGTCCCTCCTTCCCACCCCTTGTCTCAGCCCTGTATCGGGCAGCTTCCTGTCTTATCTCACTTGCTCGGATATTAGCACCAATTAAGATTGATGAAATACTTTGCTTGCTTTTCTCTTCCTGTGCATCTACTATGACTACAGGCTGGCAGTGGCGGGGTCATTCATGGACTGCACTCACCTGGTATTTGTTGGTGGAGTTGAATGGAATTTCAGCCACTTTCGGGTTCTTGTCTCTCATTTTCCTCACAGAGCCGCAGGAGAGCTCTATACACTTGAGCAGAGCCGACTCGGAGGCATCCCCTGCTGTATCTCTCTGTGCAGCAAGAAAATGACCCGGCGTTACTTGTGTCCAACAAGAGGAACACACAGAATTTTAAGGGTTTCACAAGCCAATTACACATTCACAGGTTAGAAAAACCTGCAAGCAATCTGATCAAAATCAAAGAATGTGGAACGGAACTTTTTTTTAGGTGCTTCGTCAGGTTTGTCTTCAATATCAGCCTGAATAACCTCAACGCATTTCAACTGATAAGGAGTCTTCATCAGGAGGTAAACATTGGATTACAAAACCTAATGATGCATTGCCAAAAAAGAAAGGGTGCAAGTCCAAAAAGGCCCTACCAGGTGGGTCAGATAAGATGCAAGGGATATAAGCCCAGCCACACCCCCAAAAGATAACGAAAGAGGTGACCTAAATTCTTTATAGGGGAAAACTACGAGGAATAGGGGGTTGTAGAAGTCTCAACCTGATAATGATATGTAGCAAGGCCAAGGGGTCACTGAAACGCCTCAATGGTACAATGATATAAGCCCAGCCACAACCCCAAAAGATAACAAAAGAGCCTGCTGCTTCTGCTAGAATCCGTTTGTTACCAACAAGGCATTCCTGTGAGCCCTTGGCCTTGCTACCTATCATTATCAGTTTGAGACTTCTACAAGCCCCTACGTTTCGTAGGTCTCCCCTATATAAGTTTTAGGTCACCTCTTTTGTTATCTTTTGGGGGTATGACTGGGCTTATATCCCTTGATTCTTATCTGACCCATCTTTTTTGGACTTGCACCCTCTTATTTTTGCCAATGCATCATTGGGTTTTGTAATATAGTGTTTACCTCCTGATGAAGACTTTATGAGTTGAAATGCGTTGAGGAATTCAGGCTGATATTGAAGACATCTTTACTGATGGAATCATATGATGCAGGTAACATGTATTTGATTGCAATTTGTTATATGTATGGTAACAATTTTGAAGCTTTATGAATTAAAAAATATACTTTTTTTAACGTTTTATGGTTATTTGGTACTTAAAAAAGTCCCATTCCACATACCTCCTAAAACTCTGGTTAGGTCTAAGCAACAAGATTATAACCATCAGATCTTTGCAAGGCTATACCAAGCCTTAGCCAATCAGAGTAGTGTAACATTCACAGGTTAGAGCACTGTGATCGAAGGTTGACACATCCATCTGGTTTAGGGATCCAAAGTTCTCCACACAAAAAACATTCACGAGCTTACCTTGGAAATGGGAGTCTTTTCTTGGCCCACTTTGAACACAGCACGGTTGCAGAGGCCAGCAATCCTGGACAGGGCGGTCCAGGTGGGTGAGCGTTTATCAAAAGTGGTTCCTGAATAACAATTAAAAGCACCACATCACCGCGAGGTACTATATTGGTTGCATGCAAATATCCAAACGGGCCAGTCAACCACTGGTGGGTCAACCCTTGGTAAGATGCAGCCCTGACAACCCTGGAGCTACCCTTTCTCAAGGGACCAAGAATAACCAAGAATGTTTGGCAATGTTGTAAGGGGGGGACAGACTAAGAGGGGAAAAATCAGTAGACCTGTGCAGAACGAAAACATTTGTTTTGTTTCATTTGGATTCGTTATTTAACCGCTTCAGCCCCGGAAGATTTCACCCCCTTCCTGACCAGAGCACTTTTTGCGATTCGGCACTGTGTCGCTTTAACTGACAATTGCGCGGACATGCGATGTTGCACCCAAACAAAATTGACGCCCTTTTTTTCCCCACAAATAGAGCTTTCTTTTGGTGGTATTTGATCACCCCTGCGTTTTTTATTTTTTGTGCTATAAACAAAAAAAAGAACGTCAATTTTGAAAAAAAACGCATTATTTTTTACTTTTTGCTAAAATAAATATCCCCCAAAAATATATAAAAGTTTAGGCCAATATGTATTCTTCTACATATTTTTGGTAAAAAAAAATCACAATAAGCGTATATTGATTGGTTTGCACAAAAGTTATAGAATCTACAAGATAGGGGATAGATTTATAGCATTTTTATTATTATTTTTTTTTTACTAGTAATAGTGGTGATCTGCGATTTTTATCGTGACTGCGACATTATGGCGTAACACATCGGACAATTTTGACACATTTTTGGGACCATTGGCATTAATACAGCGATCAATGCTATAAAAATGCATTGATTACTGTAAAAATGTCACTGGCAGTGTAGGGGTTAACACTAGAGGGCGATCAAGGGGTTAATTGTGTTCCCTAATGTGTGTTCTAACTGAAGGGGGAAGGGGAGATGACAGATAGCTGTTCATACTTTATATGAACAGTCGATCTATCACTTCTCCCCTCAGAGAACTGGGATCTCTGTGTCTACACACAGAGATCCCGGTTCTCAGCGTGCCCCGAGCGAACGCGGGAGACCGGCAGTCATCGAGACGGGCGCGCCCCTAGTGGCCACCAGAGGGAGCGACATAACATAACGGCGATTCGCACAGCCGAGCCATGTTGCCGCAGTGCAACTGCGGCAGCTGGTCGGCAAGCGGTTAAATTAATTTGTTTAGTTAAATTAGTTAATTTTTTTGGGGGGGGGATTTGTTTCATTTGATTTCAATTAGAATTTTCCTGAATTTGGTCAAATTCGGAAAATTTGAATCAAATTCCAATTGGCATTCAAATTAGAATTTATTCTATTCAAAATTTGAATTTCAGAAGACGGTTATATTCTTTTTAATTTATTCAATTCTATTGTTTTTTTCCATTCTATTTTTTTCTATTCTATTCTATTCTAATTTATTCTATTCAAAATTTGAATTTATTCTATTTGAAATTCGGTTATATTAGTTCTAATTTATTCTATTCTAGTCTATTGTTTTTTCTATTATATTATATGCTTTTCTACTCTAATTGATTCCATTTTATTTATTCTATTCTTTTATTTTCTCTTCTATTTTGTTCTGTTTTACTCTAATCTATTCTATGCTTTTATTTTCATTTCTATTCTATTCCATTCCCTTATTTTCTATTCTGTTTTATTCTATTCCTTTATTTTATATTCTGTTATATTCTGTTTTACTCAATTTATTTCTATTATTATCTATTATTTTATTTTCTATTCTATTGTGTTATTTTATATTCTATTCCTTTATTTTCTATTTCATTATATTCTTTTATTTTCTATTCTATTCTGTTCTGTTTTACTCTATTCTACTCTTTTCCTTTATTTTATATTCTATTTTATAAAAATGTGTAAAAGTGCGCTAAATACCATTCTTCCAGTGAACACCAGCTGTTTTTATTTTTATTTTTACTTTAAAAGATCATATATGAACTTGATATTTATACTCATTGGGGAATACTATATGAATGTTTTATGCGATACCATCTACCGCATGTTGATTCAGTAGGAATATAAGCTATTTTAATTTATTACCACTATCTGTGTATACATGCTATTTCCAATTATTTATTATTATCAGAACACTACGGTAGAGGTGCAGCTTTATACACACTATGCAAATTATTTAGTTTGAGGGAAAAGTGCAATATTATTACATATTATTTTTGAATATTAATAATTTTTTTCATCATCTCAATATCTAATTTTATCACTTAAATATTGGAATATCGCGTCACTTATAACAGAATTTAATATAATTTTATATTGTCACATCACTATAAATTATATATTTTTGCAGCACATAATACAAATTACGACATCACCCATATATTTCCATTAGCGCTTTGGCCTTTTATAATAGTAAACATTCTATTTTATACTTTTCTTGTCTTCGAATTTGTTTTCTAAATCAATTTGAATTTGAATTTCGGACAAAATTCATTTGGTTATTTCGGATTCGTTTGAATTAATTAATATTGTAATTCAGAAATTCAGATACAACAGAATTTTCGAATAATGAAAAATTTGTCCGAATTTCAATTCAGAACAAAACGAACCGCACTAGAAAGCAGCAACAACTTCATAAGGAAGCAATGGTCAAAGATAGAATGTCCTTTGGTGGTCCTCCTGGCAGACAAAGGTCGGGGTAGGAAGAGACAAGTATTTATGTCATGACAAACCTGACTGGTCCTCGGTGGTGTCCGCCTCATGGATCTGATTGTCAAACCACATGTGGGCCACGGTCATCCGGTTCTGTGTCAACGTCCCGGTCTTATCGGAGCAGATGGTTGAGGTGGACCCAAGGGTCTCCACAGCTTCTAAGTTCTTCACAAGGCAGTTCTTACGGGCCATCCTCTTGGCTGTTAGCGTTAAGCACACCTTGAAGGTCAAAAACAAAACACTGGGTCATGGACCACCCCAACACTTGTGCAGAGTCCAATTCCCTCTATTGCATCTCCAGAGCTGCAGCTCTGAAGGTAGTGAATCCTCACCGTGACAGTGGCCAGAAGACCCTCTGGCACGTTAGCCACGATGATCCCGATGAGGAAGATGACAGCCTCCAACCAGGAGTAGCCAAGGATGAGGGAAAGGACAAAGAACGAGACCCCCAGGAAGACTGCCACACCTGTGATGATGTGAATGAAGTGCTCAATTTCCGCGGCAATGGGTGTGCGTCCTACTTCAAGGCCTGAAGCCAGTGTAGCAATGCGACCCATGACAGTGCGGTCACCAGTGGCTATGACGACACCTCGTGCAGTTCCTATACGTAAAGAAAAAAAAAGAACTTGTTAAGGCTAAAACTAAATGCACCCACCCTGTCTCAGTACTCTTCTAAGGGGAGCCCTTAGTCCTGAGGCAAGCAGTGGGAGGAGTTTTGCAAATATCAAAAGGCCTTGAAGTGTGCATGACAGCAGGGCCGTCATTGTTGTGGGGCCAAAGCAGCTGCCTCATACTTGCCAACTATCCCAGTTTAAAGTCCCTTGTCCCTTGAAGTTTTAGTCCCATGCTGTGTCCCGATATCTCAGTGTGAAGTGCTGGTACTAATGCTACCCAGCTCTGCCCTATTGTTGTGTACAGATGACTCACCTGCAGACCCTGTGTTTACATGTAAATAACCGGCATTCATAAGTAAATAGCTGCGGCCGGCGGCATTGATATGTAAATAAAGGTGCCATTCATAAGTATATCATGCCCCCCTGAAGTGAGGAGATGATGTGCTGTAACCTCTAACAACCAATCAGTTAGCAGTATTACTGTACAGTAATCTCTAGCAACCAATTAACAAGCAGAAATCATTTGCTGTAACCTCTAGCAACTAATCAGTGAGCTGTAATGTGTGCTGTAACCTCTAGCAACCAGTCAGTAAGCAGTAATGATATGCTGTAACCGCTGGCAACCAATTGTAATTGCTGCCTGATCTGATACAGTAAACTGATTTTAAGTCTAGCTGCTATTTATTGTATGTCTCAGAGCAGGTGGAGAGTGAAATTGCATGGGGGGGGGGGCCCAAGAAAATGTTTTCCCAGGGTCCAATCAATATTAAAGATGGCCCTGGATGACAGCCTGGAGGAGTGGGCTCTCCTAGGCAGGCTGCATTTACATAGGTAAACACCCACATGTGATGCTGAGCCTCCATGAACTGTCTGGAACCCAATAAATGAAAGGGGGTCGGCCAGGGATAATCAGACTTGGGGGAAAGGGCTAGATGATGCTGAACATCTTCCTGCCAGGAAATGAGGCAGGCTGTATCTGGCTTGCTGCAGCTTCTAATGCTCACAGTGTGCGGTGAAATCAGAGTAAGCCATTTCAATCCAGGAGAGGAGCATGTGCAACTGTGCAAATCTAAAGAGATGGCCGTAGTTGGGCTTTAAACCCCCACCCCTTTAATTCCAACTTCCCCATTGGATACAGAGAAATATGGCGAAATTATGATATTTCAATGAAATCTCCCGATGGCATTGAAGTAAAAAAACTCTCCATTTTGAGCATGCCTGGTCACACAGTAGTGCAGGGATTACTCATCGGAGTTCTCGAATAATCCTACATGGTTGCGTGGAGACAGGTACACTTTAGGAGATATTTGCATAATGAGTCCTTGGCCTCTCAGCAGGCTGTTTTGTTCCACTGCTGGACTCACATTCCGGCTTTGTTCTCTGTCTCCGGACATCCATTATTTCTTTTCTTTCTTTTTTTGGAGGCTCTCTGGCTGTGAACTGGGAAAAGTTTCAAAAGCCGCCATTGAGTTTGTCTGTGGGTTCAATAGAGGGACTGTCATGGTTGGAGAAGAGAGAATAGCACCCTGTGTTAGTCCTCTATGACCTGCTGTGCACCCTGGAGGAGCTTCAATAGGCTTCGCAGCTGCTGAACACAGGATAGAATAGCTGAGCTGAGACATAAAACCGCCAAAGCTAACAATCTAATACAGCCTTTCTCAGAATATATAACTCAGAGGAACCCTTGGAATAACTTTCGAGTTTCAGAGAACCCCAGATAATAATGACTATATCTACAGCTCAGGATACAGTGAGCTGAGATGTAGGAATAAAGAAAAGAATAAGGAATGTGGCGTAGTTAATTTGCATCCAGGGCTGCTCCAAATAATAAAATAATTTTCAGCATTATTCATGAAATGCAACAAATACTAATGTCCAAAAAAGAAATGCAGATCGTGAAATTTGTAGTGTTCCTTCACATTGGTAGTTAGTGAAGAGCCTCCTTACACTGGAGGTCAGTGAAGAGTTTTCTTACAATGGAGGTCAAAGAGGAGCCTCCTTACATTGGAGGTCATGGAAGAGCTTTCTTACATTGGAGGTCATGGAAGAGCCTCCTTAAATCAGTGAAGAGTTTCCTTACATAGGAAGTCATTGAATAGCTTTCTTACATTGGAGGTCAAAGAAGAGCTTCCTTACATTGGAGGTCATTAAAGAGCTTTCTTACATTGGAGGTCAAAGAAGAGCTTCCTTATATAGGAGGTCAGTAAACCTTACCCCGATGGTCAGAGGAGAAGGGCCTCTTTAGACTGATGGTCAATGGGAGAAGGACCCCTTTACATTGAGGATTATTGGGAAAGGGGCCCCCTTACACTGGTGGTCAGGGGGAGAATTACCCCATTGCACTGGTGGTTAGTGGGAGGAATACTACTTACTTTAGTAGTCCCTGGGAAGAATTACCTTTACACTAGTAGTCAGTGAAGAGCTCCCTTACATTGGTGGTTAATAAAGAGCTTCCTTAAACTGGTGGTCAGTGAAAAATTCCTAACATTGGAGGTCATGGAAGTGCTCCCTTACTTTGGTGGTCAGTGGTGAAGGCCACCTTTAGATTAATGATCAGTGAAGGTTAATGACCAAAAAAAATGTAGATAGAGAAAATTGTAGTGTTTCTTCATATTAGTAGTCAGTGAAGAGCCTCCTTACATTAGAGGTCAGTGAAGAGTTTCCTTACATTGAAGGTCAAAGAAGAGCTTCCTTACATTGGAGGTCATTAAATAGCTTTCTTTCATTGGAGGTCAAAGAAGAGCTTCCTTATATAGGAGGTCAGTAAAGAGTTTCCTTAATTGGAGGTCATTGAAGAGCTTACTTACATTGTAGTCAATGAAGAGCTTCCTTACATTGGAGGTCAAAGAAGAGATCCCTTACCCTGGTGGTCAGTGGAGACTGGCCTCTTTAGACTCATGGTCAAGGGGAGAAGGACATCCTTACAGTGTTAATTTTTGGGAAAGGGGTACCCTTACCCTGGTGGTTAGTGGGAGGAATGCTACCTTCTTTAGTAGTCCCTGGGAAGAATAACCTTTGCACTGGTAGTTAGCGAGGAGCTCCCTTACATTGGTGGTCAATAAAGAGCTTTCTTAGAGGTCAGTGAAAAGTTGCTTACATTGGAGGTCATGAAAGAGCTCCTTTACTTTGGTGGTCAGTGGTTAAGGCCACCTTTAGATTAATGGTCAGTGGGAGAAGGGCCACCTTACACTGGGGATGATTGGGTATTATTATCAGTAATAATAATGAAATGAAACAAATAATAATAATAGCCAAAAAAGAAATGTATATGAGGTCAGTGAAGAGCTCCCTGACATGGGTGGTCAGTAAAGAGCTTTGATACCTTGAAGGTCAATGAAGAGTTCTCTTTCCCCGGTGGTCAGTAAACATGGGCCCCTTTAGATTGGTCATCAGAGAGAGAAGGACCACCTTACAATAGTGATTATTGGAAAAGAGGCCCCCATACACCCGTGGCCAGTGGGAGAAGTGCCCTGTTGCACTGGTGGATACATTAGAATGTCTTTTAGAATGGTAGTTAGTGAAGACTTGAAGAGCTCCCTTACATTGGTGGTCAGCAAAAAGTCAAGTTGACTTACATTGGTGGTCAGTGAAAAGTCGCCTTACAGTGGTGGTCAGTGAAGAGCTTCCTTATACTGGTGGTCAGTGAAGAGGTGCCTTACAGTGGTGGTCAGTGAAGAGCTTCCTTATACTGGTGGTCAGTGAGGAGGTGCCTTACATTGGTGGTCAGTGAAGAGCTTCCTTACACTTGTGGTCAGTGAAAAATTCCTTGAATTGGAGGTCACTGTAGAGCTCCTCTACCTTGGTGACCAGTGCAGAAGGGCTCCTTTAGATTGGCAAGGACCACCTTACATTGGTTAAATATTGGGAAAGGGGCTCCCTTACACTGGTGGTCAATAGGAAGCATACTCCATACATTGGTGGTCTGTAGAATGAATGTCCCTTACATTAGTGGTTATTGGGAAAGGGCTCCCCATACACTGGTGGTCAATGGGAAGCAGACTCCTTACATTGGTGGTCGGTGGGATGAATGTCCCTTACATTGGTGGTTATTGGTGCCACCTTACAAATGGATAAAAAGATCATTAGTGTCATAGGTTACTGAATTTAGAGATGAAATTGCTAATTACTCAAGGAATCCCTAGCAACCTGTGGAGGAACCTTAGAGTTCCATGGAACCCTTGTTGAGAAAGGCTGGTCCAAAATGTAAGCAGCTACCCCAGGTTCCTCACATCTATACCTCTGAACCATATTCATTGCCTCCCTTCCATCCCCATCCTCACCTTCCACACAGTTGGTTGAGAAGAAGGCGATGTTCCTGGTCTCCAGAGGATTTTCATGGGTGAATTCCGGTGAGCGGGTCTGTGGTTCGGACTCCCCTGTCAGCGAAGAATTATCCACCTGGTGGAAAGAGCTTGGATTAGCAAACTCAAAGTAACCATGCATGTTCAGAGGACAGTCCACACAAGAGAAATGTGCCAGTTATGGGTGGAATGTGTTGGGATATGTAGCGTGGAGCTCTCCCTGCCATATTTAACAACACTGTTCCCGCCCACCTTGGAGTGTTCCTGGGGGTTTTACTGCCCACCTTGGAGTGTTCTTGCCCACCTTAGGGTTTTACTGCCCACCTTGGGGTTTTACTGCCCACCTTGGGGTGTTCCCGCCAACCTTGGAGTGTTCCTGCCCACCTTAGGGTTTTACTGCCCACCTTGAAGTGTTCCCGTCAACCTTGGGGTTTTACTGCCCACCTTGGAGTGTTCCTGCCCACCTTAGGGTTTTACTGCCCACTGTGGGGTGTTCCCGCCCACCTTGGAGTGTTCCTGCCCACCTTAGGGTTTTACTGCCCACCTTGAAGTGTTCCCGCCAACCTTGGGGTTTTACTGCCCACCTTGGAGTGTTCCTGCCCACCTTAGGGTTTTACTGCCCACCTTGAAGTGTTCCCGCCAACCTTGGGGTTTTACTGCCCACCTTGGAGTGTTCCTGCCCACCTTAGGGTTTTACTGCCCACCGTGGGGTGTTCCCGCCCACTTTGGGGTTTTACTGCCCACCCTGGGGTGTTCCTGCCCACCTTGAAGTGCTCTCACTCTTCTTGTTGATTTCTTAATAACTAGATTTAAATATAAAAATGCAACATTGAGAATGGGAGGAGCTCCAAATAGCAATCTACCAGAACTTGAAAGATTAGTTTTGGGTGGACTCACCCCTTCGGGAGATTGTATGAGCTAAATTTGAAGAATCCAAATCAATAGTCAAAGGCTAAAATGTGTTTAGAGCATTTTTGTTTTACTTGGAGATGTCTACGGAAATCCCCAGTTATGTTCACAACTATCACCGGGGCCGTTTCCTGCCAGCTCTTACCAGATATAAGAGATACCAGTAAAGAAAGAGGAGGGGCTCCATATTCAAATGAGAGTTTATATAGAGAAGGGGTGACACAGAGGTTTAGCCAGCAGTGTGTGAAGAAACAAAGGTTACCCCCAGCAGGTTACATGCTGCCTGTTCATTCTGAGTCTGTTTAGCCTGCAGTGCAGATCACTACAATACAGCATAGTAGCTAGCTGGAGGAGATGTTGGCACATGAGCTTGGCAGTTAGATGCGCTTCATTAAAAAAAAGTCAGTTAGTTTTCTTAACAGTGGAGATGATATATAGATATATACAGTGAGGGAAACAAGTATTTGATCCCCTGCTGGCATTTGCCCACTGACAAAGAAATGATCGGTCTATAATTTAAATGGTCGGTTTATTTTAACAGTGAGAGACAGAATAACAACAAAAATATCCAGAAAAACGCATTAAAAAAAGTTATAAACTGATTTGCATTTTAAAGAGTGAAATAAGTATTTGACCCCTTCGCAAAACATGACTTTGACTTGGTAGCAAAACCCTTGTTGGCAATCACAGAGGTCAGACGTTTCTTGTAGTTGGCCACCAGGTTTGCAGACATCTCAGGAGGGATTTTGTCCCACTCCTCTTTGCAGATCCTCTCCAAGTCATTAAGGTTTTGAGGCTGACATTTGGTAACTTGAACCTTCAGCTCCCTCCACATATTTTATGGGATTCAGGTCTAGAGACTGGCTAAGCCACAGCAGGACCTTAATGTGCTTCTTCTTGAACCACTCCTTTGTTGCCTTGGCCGTGTGTTTTGGGTCATTGTCATGCTGGAATACCCAATCATGGCCCATTTTTAATGCCCTGGCTGAATCTTGGGAGATTCTCACCCAAGATTTGACGGTACATGGCCCAGCCATGGTCCCTTTGATGCGGTGAAGTTGTCCTGTCGCCTTAGCAGAAAAACAAAGCATAATTTTTCCACCTCCATGTATGATGGTGGGGGATGTGTTCTTGGGGTCATATGCAGCATTCCTCCTCCTCCTCAAAACACACAAATTGAGATGATGCCAAAGATCTCGATTTTGAAGTCATCTGACCACAACACTTTCACCCAGTTCTCCTCTGAATCATTCAGATGTTCATTAGCAAACTTCAGAAGGACCTGTACATGTGCTTTCTTGAGCAGGGCGATGCAGGATTTCAGTCCTTCACATAGTAGTGTATTGTTTTCTTGGTGACTATGGTCCCAGCTGCCTTGAGATCATTGACAAGATTCCCCCGTGTAGTTCTGGGCTGGTTCCTCACCGTTCTCATGATCATTGAAACTCCAGGAGGTGAGATCTTACATGGAGCCCCAGACTGAGGGGGATTGACAGTTGATTAGTGTTTCTTCTATTTGCGAATAATCGCACCAACTGTTGTCACCCTCTCACCAAGCTGTTTGGCGATGGTCTTGTAGCCCAGTCCAGCCTTGTGTAGGTCTACAATCTTCTCCCTGACATCCTTGGACAGCTCTTTGGTCTTGGCCATGGTGGAAAGTTTGGAATCTGATTGATTGATTGCTTCTATGGACAGGTGTCTTTTATACAGGTAACAAGCTGAGCTTAGGAGCACTCCCTTTAGTTAAGAGAGTGCTCCTAATCTCAGCTCATTACCCGTATAGAAGACACCTGGAAGCCAGAAATTTTGCTAGGGGATCAAATACTTTTTTCACTCATTAAAATGTAAATCAATTTATAACTTTTTTGAAAAGCGTTTTTCTGGATATATTTGTTGTTATTCTGTCTCTCACTGTTAAAATAAACCGACCAATAAAATTATAGGCTGATCATTCCCTTGTCAGTGGTCAAATGTACAAAATCAGCAGAGGATCAAATACTTATTTCCCTCACTGTATATATATATATATATAAATATATATATATATATATATATATATATATATATATATTTAGAATCCAGAGATGATATTTTTACAATGACGATGAGACCATCGTCTGCAACTATCCCACATACAAGCAGCGGCCATGTCTCACCTTGCAGCCATTAGAGGAGATGATTCTCATATCTGCCGGAACGCGGTCCCCGCCTTTGACCTCCACCAGATCACCGACCACCACAGCTTCAGCGTTAATCTGCAGCTTCTCCCCCTCGCGGATCACCAGAGCTTGCTGGAATAGCGGAAAGAAAAACTCACACATGTAACTGACCCAACCAGACTGACCAAACCGACCATTGTCTGGGTAAAGTTTACTTACATACATGGAAGTTCATTCATGTCAGTGCAAATATAAAAAAAGTATCACGGACAGTACTCAATTTTCTCTGTCACAATTGCACTAATACGGCTACAACAAATCAAGTAGTTCTTGTAAAGAAACTTTAATGTTTTAGAAACTTTCTTTGCTCGTATAATTATTTCTAAACAATACAATAAAATACAAGAAGCTATATACAGTATCTATCTATCTATCTATCTATCTATCTATCTATCTATCTATCTATCTATCTATCTATCTATCTATCTATCTATCTATCTATCTATCTATCTATCTTCTATTTATCCATCTATAAATCTATCTACTGTATCTTTCTCATTTTCTATCTATTTAGCTATCTAGTTATTTTTCTCTATCTCTATCTATCTATCTATCCATCTATCCATCATCTATCCATCTATCTATCTATTTATCTATCTATCTATCTATCTATCTATCTATCTATCTATCTATCTATCTATCTATCTATCTATCTATCTATCTATCTATCTATCTATCTATCTATCTATCTATCTATCTATTTATCTATCTATCTATCATAATATCACCATAGGAATCGCCTCTTCCTACCTGGGGCACCATGTTCTTGAAGGAGTCCATGATCTTGGAGCTCTTGGCTTCTTGGTAGTATGAAAAGCATCCGGTGACGATGACGACAGCAGCCAAAACCACTCCGAGGTAGAGCTGCGGAAACAGTACAAGAGATTTGAACCCTTGACCACACACAAGTCCCAACTGATCACACTTTAAACAGCACTTAAAGCATCTTAAATCTTAAAGCATGCTAAAGCGGCCCTTTGGTCATTCTGTCATTTTAGCACGTCTTAAGTGCTACTGAGAACCCTTTAAAGTGCCATTGAAGATTTATGAACCAGGGCCATTGTCATATTTTTTCAATTACTGTGCGACACGGCAGCTGTATAAGGATCTGCCTGAATGTAGAGCCCGTTTAATGAGTGAACCAATCACAGCCCGACCTCTCCTCTAATTCCTTCAATAGAGGGACCCATTGGTGTGCGCAGCCTATTGCATTAGGGTGTGCACCCCAAAGCTGAAACGCGTGTGTGTGTGTATATGTACTTACAGTATGTATGTGTAAAGTATATATATATAAATATATATATATATATATATATATATAGATATATATATATATATATATATATATATATATATATATATATATATATATATATATATATATATATAGATATATAGATATATATAGATATATCTATATATATCTATCTATATATATATACTGTATAAATATGTGTGTGTATATATATATATATATGTATGTATATATATATATATATATATAGTATCTCACAAAAGTGAGTACACCCCTCACATTTTTGTCAATATTTTAATATATCTTTTCATGTGACAACACTGAAGAAATGACACTTTGCTGCAATGTAAAGTATATGATTCTTCAACATTTTCTTTTTTATGGCTAAAAACTCCTCTAAAGGAGTAGTCAGAGGAAAGAAAGATTAGCAGAATCCTTGGGGATCTTCATAATGCCACCCCCAACTTCTGCGGGGGGAGGGGTGGAGCCAGATAAAACTGACTTTTGCTAAACCTTTCACTCAATTTCTAAATTGCTGCATTTGTAAATGTCAAAAGTCAGTATAAAGGGAACGTAGTGGTTAAAAAAAAAGCACGTGTGGGTTTAACTATTGATTTTTTTTTTATAATGGCAGGGTGTGTGTCCTATGCCTACATATTTTCACTAATAGGTGTCCCGCGTTCCCATCTCAAAAGGTTGGAAGGTATGGGATCATTATGAGCATAGGTATGCGCACAGGGTGTGCCGGAGGTGCCCGGGCACACCCTAAGAACCCCATGTGCATTAACATTATCCAGGGAGTTGCACCAGGTGAGAGGTTGGGGGTCCCAGTGGCCAGTGTAAATGCCCCCCATTATAATAAAGGCTAGGTTCAATTTTAGGAACACGTATGTAGGGTGTAACATAATATGCACCCAATCAATTGTCTCCCACCACCAGAGCCTCCTCCCTGTGACAGCAGGTGGGGTTCATGTGTGTTTGAGCTTTGGGGTGTACACCCTAATGCAATAGGCTGCACACACCTCTGAATATGTTTATAGCCATAGTTCATAGATGCCAATTATCCCAGATTTGGCGAATCAGTCCTTTTTCTCGGACCTCTGTCCCGCTGGTGGTGTGTCCAGGGCAGTGTCCCGGGATCACAATCTCACCCTCATTTCAGTTACTGCACACCAACTCAATAAGGCATTCATTATGGGGTTTGGAGGCCACAAGTGGGCGGTCCCTAAAGTGGGACTACTCTGGCAAGTGGGAGGGGACACCCAGTCAGTGGGCAGACCGTGGGCGGGGTTAACCGTGAATGAAATTATGGTAAGATGAGATATTCTTCATGCATCATACTGACGTTGTCGTTGATCGGCTCGTCCTCCATGGCGATCTGAATCCCGTAAGCCAGGAAGCAGAGGGTGGCGCCGATCCACAGCAAGATGGAGAAGCCGCCAAAGAGCTGTCGGCAAAACTTCACCCACTCGGGGGTGGTGGGCGGAGGGGTGAGGGCGTTGGGTCCTTCCTGGGCCAGGATCTCGCTGGCGCGGGTGTTTGTCAAACCCTGTCGTGCAAAAAAAAAAAAAATGGGGACATGATTGCGTGGGAACATAAAAAGATACAGGACAACATGGTTGACACAACCCAACATTTCTGATGAGGGTCGGTCGCAATTTTAAATGGGGGGGGGGCTTCATGGCTTACCTTGGAAAGATCCGTGCCGTATTTTTTCACCAGGTCGTCCAGGGAGAGCTTGTGGTCTTCCTAGGGAAGGAAAATAATTAAATAGCTTTGTTAACTTGTCCATAATCTTCAATGGTGGGCTTCAAAATCTCCTAAATTGGTGGTAAATTACGCATTACAATCTGATTGTACAATCTCTGTGCAGTCTCCTTTAAATTGGCCATACATGTTATAATCTATTGGTACATGCTCTATACCAATGGTCTCCAAACTTTTTAAACAAAGAGCCAGTTTACTCTCCTGCAAACTTTAAGGGGGCCGGACTGTGGCTATCGGGGGTAGAAAATGTCCCGGGATCAGTGGAAGTAAATAATGCCCCATCGTTGGTGCCAGTGGGAGGAATTGTGCCCCAGCGTTGGTGTAACAGAGAGGAATTGTGCCCCATCATTAGTGTCATTGGGTCCCATTGTTGGTGTCACTGGGAGGAACTGTGTCCCATCATGAGTGACATTGGGCCCTATTGTTGGTGTCACTGGGAGGAATTGTGCCCCATCATTAGTGTTTTTGGGTCCCATTGTTGGTGTCACTGGGAGGAACTGTGCCCCATCATTAGTGTGATTGAGCCTCATTGTTGGTGTCACTGGGAGGAATTGTGCCTCATGATTAGTGTCTTTGGGTCCCATTGTTGGTGTCACTGGGAGGAATTGTGCCCCACCATTAGTATCATTGGGCCCCCTAGTTGATGTGACACTAGGGGGAACTGTGCCCCATCATTAGTTTCAATGGGCCCCCTTGTTAATGTCACTGGGAGGAACAGTTCCCCATCATCAGTGTCATTAGGCCCCATTGTTGGTGTCACTGGGAGGAACTGTGCCCCATCATCAGTGTCATTGGGCCCCATTGTTGGTGTCACTGGGAGGAATTGTGCCCCATCATTAGTGTCATTGGGCCCCATTGTTGGTGTCACTGCGAGGAACTATGCCCCATCATTAGTGTCATTGGGGGCCCATTGTTGTTGTCACTGGGAGGAACTGTGCCCCATCATTAGTGTCATTGGGCCCCATTGTTGGTGTTACTGGGAGGAGCTGTGCCCCATCATTAGTGTCATAGAGTGCCATTGTTGGTGTCACTGGGAGGAACTGTGCCCCATCATTAGTGTCATTGGGCCCCATTGATGGTGTCACTGGGAGGAACTGTGCCCCATCATTAGTGACATTGGGCCCCATTGTTGTTGTCACTGGGAGGAACTGTACCCCATCATTAGTGTCTTTTGACCCCATTGTTGGTATCACTGGGAGGAGCTGTGCCCCATCATTAGTGTCATTGGGCCCCATTGATGGTGTCACTGGGAGGAACTGTGCCCCATCATTAGTGTCTTTGGGTCTGATTGTTGGTGTCACTGGGAGGAACTGTGCCCCATCGTTAGTATCTTTGGACCCCATTGTTGGTATCACTGGGAGGAGCTGTGCCCTATCATTAGTGTCAATGGGCCCCACTGATGGTGTCATTGGGTGGAAATGTGCCCCATGGTTGGTGTTATTGGTAGCAATTGTGCCCCATCATTGGTGTCATTGGGAAGAATTGTGCCCCTTCGTTGGTGTCAGTGGATGAAATAGTGCCCCAAGGGCCGGGCAAAAGCAAGCAAAGGGCCGCATCTGGCCCCCGGGCCGCAGTTTGCAGACCACTGCTTTATACAATTTCCTTACATTAACTGAAACATTGTAACCTAAAGACAGGAGGAAACATTTGTATCAATTTGTAACAATCCAATCAAGCGGGGCCTTTGCATTACATAGTTGCCTATAGATCCAAAGGAGATTGTACAATTAGATTGCAATATGTGTGGCCAGCTTGGTCCGGTACTGTTCTTCATTTAGTAAGTTTACCAGCCTGCTGAACAAAGGAGAGGCTGGGTCTGGTTAATTGGTTTTATTTCAGCTGTTTTTTTTTTTTTTTTTTTAAATTAGACTGTTCCTTATGCTCACCATAGTCACTTCCTTCTTCAGCTCATCCATCTCTCTCTCCTTCATCTTCTTCTTCCCCCCGCCGTTGTCGGCGTTGGTCGCCGCCGGCGAGTACTCTCGGCCCTCCTGCAGAACGGGAGAAATTTTGGTTAACATGGAGAAAACCGATCCGCCTTTTTTATTCCCTCCAAAAACAAAAATTTTTTTTCGGCTACTTATAATTGAATGATTGACTTATTTTACATATTCATTCTATTGTATTGTTTCCTATCATTGTTGATTGTGCAGTTTTCTAGCTGCTATCACAGTGATAGGACTCCCCCCGTCTCCTGAGTGTGCATACCCTGTTTCCCCGAAAATAAGACCTAGCGTGATTGTCAGTGATGGCTGCAATATAAGCCCTACCCCCCCAAATAAGCCCTAGTTAAAGTCCTTGTAGGTCTTATTTACAGGGTAGGGCTTATTTTTGGGGAAACAGGGTAGGGCTTATTTGGGGGGTAGGGCTTATATTGCAGCCATCACTGACAATCACTCTAGGTCTTATTTTCGGGGAAACAGGGTAACAGCCTGACAAAGCAGATTCCTCCACTACTACAGGAATATAAACCATCACAGGGCTCTGTGTGTAATACAGTTATGTAGACTTAAGAGTCGGAAGACGGGGTGTGTTGGGGTAGCAGCTGTGAGAACTCAGGATTTAGGAGGCCTCATACTCCCGACTCCCAGCTCCAGAGTCAGCATCAGTCATCCTACCTTATATTGATACATAGATCAATAATAATAAATAAGGTTTATGTGTGGGGAAAGGGGGGTGGGGGAGTCATAGATCCTCTGTAAGTAGAATTAGAATTGGGAATTTAGCTTTAAGATTCTTTTTACATAAACCCAACTGTGACCAGCGGTGACCATAGAACAAAGAACAGCCGGATGGTATAAATGTCAGATATCTCACTGCACAGATCTTCTTCCACAAACCGATATCGGAAGATCTTTACTATAAAGTATTTCTCTGTAGATGCCCTGACATAGAACGCCGCACAGAAACTGGGTCAGACACCATGTCACATGGAGCTAGAGAGATGACTAGTGTTCACCAAGATGACAGACGGAGAGAGAGAGAATAGATAGATAGATAGATAGATAGATAGATAGATAGATAGATAGATAGATAGATAGATAGATAGATAGATAGATAGATAGATAGATAGATAGATAGATAGATATGGGATAGGCAAGTATTCATACACCTTGACATTTTCTACATTTTGTTACAACCAAAAACGTAAATGTATTTTATTGGGATTTTATGTGATAGACCAACACAAAGTGGCACATAATTGTGAAGTGGAAGGAAAATGATAAATGGTTTTCAACATTTTTTACAAATAAATATGTGAACAGTGTGGGGGGTACATTTGTATTCAGCCCCCTTCACTCTGATACCCCTAACCCAATGAGGGGTGGATTGGAGGCCTGACTGGTTTCAATGGGGAAACCCAACTTCATCAGAGGCTCTCCAGAAGTTGGGTGTTCCCGACGAAACATCCAAGGTACTCAACCAACCATAGATTGCAGGGAACACATAAAGATGGAAACAAGCTTCAGCATCATGGATTAGCTGTAAAGATAAAGTATAGGGAGATCCCTCACTGTACCATCCAGCCTTGAAGTTAAGAATATCCACAGGATATGAGAAACATCCCCAAATTGAACGGACTTGCCTACACACGATCACACCAGTCCGATCGTTTAGAACGCGATGACGTAGGACGGGACTAGAAAAAGGAAGTTCAATAGCCAGTAGCCAATAGCTGCCCTTGCGACGTTTTTGGTCCGTCGGAATAGCATATAGACGAACGGTTTTCCCAATAGGAATTTATTCAGTCGGAAAGATTTAAAACATGTTCTATTTTTAGGTCCGTCAGAATTTTCAAAAGGCAGAGTCCGATGAAGCCCACACACGATCGGAATGTCCAATGGAATGATTCCGTCTGACCTTTTCTCCCGGAAAGTCTGGTCGTGTGTACGCGGCATTAGGTTGCCCTGTATTTGGCTCCATCCATCTTCCCATCAACTCTGACCTGCTTCCCTGTCCCTGCTGAAGAAAAGCATCCCCACCACATGATGCTGCCACCACCATGTTTCACAGTGGGGATGGTGTGTTCAGGGTGATGTGCAGTGTTAGTTTTCCCGCCACACATCGCGTTTTGCTTTTAGGCCACTGCTACTGGCACTTTAACCTTGATTTGCTCTTACAATGCCAACGCTCAGATTTTTTTGGTGGTGAAGGCTGGTGGGTAGGGATGAGCTTCGTGTTCGAGTCGAACCCATGTTCGACTCGAACATCGGCTGTTCGACCGTCCGTCGAATTGCGAACGATATGGGCCGTTCGCGCCAAATTCGTGTGGCGCGTCACGGCCCATAATTCACTGCGGCATCGCAGTGCATTGCTGGCTGATGATTGGCCAAGCATGCACTATGACCCGCATGCTTGGCCAATCACAGCGCCGTCAGTAGAGAGAGCTGTAATTGGCCAAAGCCAGGGTGGCTTTGGCCAATTATGGCTCAGGGGATTTAGTACACACCCCACACTATATAAGGCCACCTGCACGGCGGCCCTGTGTAGTGTGTGTTCCGGTGTGCTGAGAGATAGAGAGAGAGAGAGACAGTGTCATTTGATTTGAGTTAGATAGATTAGGCAGAACAGTCAGTCAGTTAGCTGCACTTACAGTGTATTGTGTATATATATGCATCCCAGGTGTTGCATATATATATATACACTGTATTCAGTTTAGCTAGATCCGTTCCTGTTATCTTCTATCTAGACTATTTACATTTAGTGCAGTGTGTCCTGCTCACAGTGTTCAGCTAGATCCGTTCCTGCTATTTACATTCAGTGCAGTGCGTCCTGCTCACAGTGTTCAGCTAGATCCGTTCCTGCTATTTACATTCAGTGCAGTGCGTCCTGCTCACAGTGTTCAGCTAGATCCGTTCCTGCTATTTACATTCAGTGCAGTGCGTCCTGCTCACAGTGTTCAGCTAGATCCGTTCCTGCTATTTACATTCAGTGCAGTGCGTCCTGCTCACAGTGTTCAGCTAGATCCGTTCCTGCTATTTACATTCAGTGCAGTGCGTGCTGCTCACAGTGTTCAGCTAGATCCGTTCCTGCTATTTACATTCAGTGCAGTGCGTCCTGCTCACAGTGTTCAGCTAGATCCGTTCCTGCTATTTACATTCAGTGCAGTGCGTCCTGCTCACAGTGTTCAGCTAGATCCGTTCCTGGTATTTACATTTAGTGCAGTGCGTCCTGCTCACAGTGTTCAGCTACATCCGTTCCTGCTATTTACATTCAGTGCAGTGCGTCCTGCTCACAGTGTTCAGCTAGATCCGTTCCTGCTATTTACATTCAGTGCAGTGCGTCCTGCTCACAGTGTTTAGCTACATCCGTTCCTGCTGTTTACATTCAGTGCAGTGCGTCCTGCTCACAGTGTTCAGCTAGATCCGTTCCTGCTATTTACATTCAGTGCAGTGCGTCCTGCTCACAGTGTTCAGCTAGATCCGTTCCTGCTATTTACATTCAGTGCAGTGCGTCCTGCTCACAGTGTTCAGCTAGATCCGTTCCTGCTATTTACATTCAGTGCAGTGCGTGCTGCTCACAGTGTTCAGCTAGATCCGTTCCTGCTATTTACATTCAGTGCAGTGCGTCCTGCTCACAGTGTTCAGCTAGATCCGTTCCTGCTATTTACATTCAGTGCAGTGCGTCCTGCTCACAGTGTTCAGCTAGATCCGTTCCTGGTATTTACATTTAGTGCAGTGCGTCCTGCTCACAGTGTTCAGCTACATCCGTTCCTGCTATTTACATTCAGTGCAGTGCGTCCTGCTCACAGTGTTCAGCTAGATCCGTTCCTGCTATTTACATTCAGTGCAGTGCGTCCTGCTCACAGTGTTTAGCTACATCCGTTCCTGCTGTTTACATTCAGTGCAGTGCGTCCTGCTCACAGTGTTCAGCTAGATCCGTTCCTGCTATTTACATTCAGTGCAGTGCGTCCTGCTCACAGTGTTCAGCTAGATCCGTTCCTGCTATTTACATTCAGTGCAGTGCGTCCTGCTCACAGTGTTCAGCTAGATCCGTTCCTGCTATTTACATTCAGTGCAGTGCGTCCTGCTCACAGTGTTCAGCTAGATCCGTTCCTGCTATTTACATTCAGTGCAGTGCGTCCTGCTCACAGTGTTCAGCTAGATCCGTTCCTGCTATTTACATTCAGTGCAGTGCGTCCTGCTCACAGTGTTCAGCTAGATCCGTTCCTGCTATTTACATTCAGTGCAGTGCGTCCTGCTCACAGTGTTCAGCTAGATCCGTTCCTGCTATATACATTTAGTGCAGTACGTCCTGCTCACAGTGTTCAGCTAGATCCGTTCCTGTTATCTTCCTACTGACAGGCAGGCTTGTCTGGTTACAGTATATAAAGCTACCTGAAGAAAATTACAGGTGTTCTTTTTGATCCTATTAGTACCACGGTCAGGCAGCTAGACTATTTACATTTAGTACAGTGTGTCCTGCTCACAGTGTTCAGCTAGATCCGTTCCTGTTATCTTCCTACTGACAGGCAGGCTTGTCTGGTTACAGTATATAAAGCTACCTTAAGAAAATTACAGGTGTTCTTTTTGATCCTATTAGTACCACGGTCAGGCAGCTAGACTATTTACATTCAGTGCAGTGCGTCCTGCTCACAGTGTTCAGCTAGATCCGTTCTTGCTATTTACATTCAGTGCAGTGCGTCCTGCTCACAGTGTTCAGCTAGATCCGTTCCTGGTATTTACATTCAGTGCAGTGCGTCCTGCTCACAGTGTTCAGCTAGATCCGTTCCTGCTATATACATTTAGTGCAGTACGTCCTGCTCACAGTGTTCAGCTAGATCCGTTCCTGTTATCTTCCTACTGACAGGCAGGCTTGTCTGGTTACAGTATATAAAGCTACCTGAAGAAAATTACAGGTGTTCTATCCCAGCTTAGTGCAGCTACAGGCCATTAGTATGTCTGGAAGGCCAAGAAGGAGAGGCAGACAGTCACAAGCCAATAAGAGAGGGCAAGCAGGCTCTGTGTCTAGTGCTGGTCGTGGAGACGGTGCATCCTCATCAGCACGTGGCCATGGGACACGCTTGGCCTTTTTTTCGGCAGCTGGCCATGTTGAGCCGCAACATGCGGAAGACTTGGTCGAGTGGATGACCAAGCCGTCCTCATCCTCCTCATCCTCTCTCACCCATGCCCAGGGTGCTTTGTCTGGCAAAGCAGCGGCCTCTTCCCTCAGCTCAATGTCATCAGTGACTCCTTCCCTAGCTCCACCATGTCCTCATGAGGATTCCCTCGAACTGTTTGACCACAGTGTTGGGTACATGCTCCAGGAGGATGCCCAGCGTTTGGAAGGCTCTGATGATGATACTGAGCTCAATGAAGGCAGTAACATGAGCACGGACAGAGGGGGTGCCCAAGAAGGACAGCAATCTGGCAGTCATGCTCCCCCTGCTGCAGCATACTGCCAGGTTTGCTCCAGTGATGAGGAGGGAGGGGATGATGAGGTCACTGACTCAACGTGGGTGCCTGATAGGAGAGAGGAGGAGGAGGAGGAGGAGGAGGAGGAGGTGGCACATCACCAACTAGGCAGGATGCCCTCCAGGGGCCAGCCTAAGGGCAGCACATTGACTGCATCACACCCCAAAGCTCCACATGTGCAGGGCGCTGCAGTCTCTGCGCGTTATTCAAAAAGTTCTTTGGTGTGGGCCTTTTTTGAGACGAGTGCATCAGATCGCACCGCTGCTATTTGCAATATATGTCTCAAGCGTATCTCGCGTGGCCAAAACATCTCCCGCTTGGGTACCACATGCTTGACCAGACATATGTTGACCTGCCATGCAGTTCGTTGGCAAGCGTATCTAAAAGACCCACACCAAAGAACAAAGACGATCTCTCCTTGCTCCTCATCAGCTGAGATTTCCAACCCCACTAGACCTTCAGTCCTCTCTGCGACCTGCAGTGAGAGGAATGAAGGTGTAGAATTAGGTGTGTCACAGCCAAGTACTTATGGGCAATCTGCTTTTGGTACACCGACGTCAGATTGTACCAGGCAAATTTCCCTGCCCCAGCTGCTGCACCGCCGAAAGAAGTTTGCTCCCAGCCATCCACATGCCCAGCGGTTGAATGCTAGCTTGGCAAAATTGCTAGCACTTCAACTGCTGCCTTTTCAGTTGGTAGACTCTGCCCCCTTCCGTGAGTTTGTGGAATGTGCGGTTCCTCAGTGGCAGGTACCCAAACGCCACTTTTTCTCACGGAAGGCGATTCCGGCTCTCTACCGGCATGTGGAAGGCAATGTCCATGCCTCGCTGGACAGGGCGGTCAGCGGTAAGGTGCATATTACCGCTGACTCATGGTCCAGCAGGCATGGACAGGGACGTTACTTAAGTTTCACGGCGCATTGGGTGACTCTGCTGGCAGCTGGGAAGGATGCAGGACAAGGTGCAGTAGTGTTGGAGGTTGTTCCGCCACCACGCCTCCAAAATGCTGATTGTGACACACCTCTCTCCTCCACCCCCTCCTCTTCTTCTTCCTCCATGGCCTCTTCCTCGGAACCAGCGGTGCTCCGTAGGCGTTCAAGGGGCTACGCAAGTACGCAGGCCAAAAGATGCCATGCGGTGCTTGAGCTGGTGTGCTTGGGGGACAGGAGCCACACTGGGGCAGAGGTTCTGTCAGCTCTGCAGGGGCAGGTTCAGAGGTGGTTGACGCCACGCCAACTTAAGGCAGGAATGGTGGTTTGCGACAATGGCACCAACCTCCTCTCTGCCCTCCGACAGGGACAACTGACCCATGTGCCCTGTTTGGCTCACGTCCTTAACTTGGTGGTGCAGCGGTTCTTGGGCAGGTACCCGGGCTTACAGGATGTCCTGAGGCAGGCCAGGAAAGTCTGTGTGCATTTCCGCCGGTCATATAATGCCAGTGCTCGGCTGACGGACCTCCAAAAGGAGTTTAACCTGCCCAAGAACCGCCTAATCTGTGACATGCCCACCAGGTGGAACTCGACGTTGGCCATGCTGCAGCGGCTGCACACGCAGCAGAGGGCCATCAATGAGTACCTGTGCGACTATGGCACCAGGACAGGGTCAGGGGACCTTGGTTTTTTTTCCCCACGCCAGTGGGCCATGATCAGGGATGCATGCACTGTCCTGTCACCATTCGAGGAGGCCACGAGGATGGTGAGCACTGACAGTGCATGCATCAGTGACACTGTCCCCCTTGTCCACCTGTTGGAGCACACGCTGCGTGGAATAATGGACAGGGCACTTGAGGCAGAACAGAGGCAGGAAGAGGAGGACTTCCTTAGCTCTCAAGGCCCCCTTTATCCAGACAGTGTTCCTGCGTGCCCGCCGATCACACAGGAAGAGGACGAGGAGGAGGAGGAGGAGGAGGAGGAAGATTGTGTCAGTATGGAGGTGGAGCCTGGCACTCAGCATCAGCAGTCTTTAAGGAATCAGTCCCAAGGAACACATGGACTTGTACGTGGCTGGGAGGAGGTGGCTGCGGACGTTGTTGTCCTTAGTGACCCAGAGGACTCCGGACCGAATGCCTCAGCAAACCTACGCTGCATGGCCTCCCTGATCCTGCAAAGCCTGCGTAAGGATCCTCGTATTCGTGGTATCAAGGAGAAGGACCAATACTGGCTGGCAACCCTCCTTGATCCACGTTACAAGGGTAAGGTTGCGGACCTTATCTTGCCATCGCAGAGGGAGCAGAGGATGAAACATCTTCGGGAGGCCTTGCAGAAAGGTCTGTGCAACGCGTTCCCAGAGACTGGGAGGTTACAAACTCCTGTTTCTGGACAACGTGTTGCTGAGGCTTCGGTCAGTCAAAGAAGGAGCGGTGGAGAAGGTGGCCGTCTGACCGATGCGTTCAGACAATTTTTTGGTCCGCAGCCCCAAGGTATGATCGGTTCCAGCAACCATCGCCAGCGTCTGTTTTACATGGTGCAGGAATTCCTAGGGGCAAGATCAGACTTGGACACCTTTCCCACCGAAAATCCTCTGGGTTACTGGGTCTTGAGGATGGATCACTGGCCAGAGCTTGCACAGTATGCAATTGAGCTACTGGCCTGTCCTGCATCCAGCGTTCTTTCGGAACGCACATTCAGTGCTGCTGGAGGCGTGGTAACCGATCACAGGGTGCGTCTGTCCACCGACTCGGTCGATCGGCTGACCTTCATAAAAATGAATCAGTCTTGGATCACCACCAGCTACCAAGCACCTGATGCAGATGTAACCGAATAATTTTTTTTGAAATCTCAGATCCCTTCAAAGACTGCCTATGCTGATGCTGAGTGACTATCCCTGAGTAATTATCCTCTTCCTCCTCAATCATCACGCTGATAGCTTGTAAGAACATTTTTGGTTCTGGGCGCCACCACCAGTGCCTAAGGCACAATTTTTCAGCCCCTGTTTAACAGGGGCGTGTAATTACAATTTTTGATGTAATACTTTGCAGCAGGGCTCGTTCCTGCATTCCAACTAGAGTGTCTGTGAGGGGTTGCAGTGTTGTGGCACCAGCACCAGTGCCTAAGACCCAATTTTTCAGCCCCTGTCTAACAGGGGCGTGTAATTACAATTTTTGATGCAATACTTTGCAGCAGGGCTTGTTCCTGCGTTTCAACTAGAGTGTCTGTGAGGGGTTGCAGTGTTGTGGCACCAGCACCAGTGCCTAAGACCCAATTTTTCTGCCCCTGTCTAACAGGGGCGTGTAATTACAATTTTTGATGCAATACTTTGCAGCAGGGCTCGTTCCTGCGTTCCAACTAGAGTGTCTGTGAGGGGTTGCAGTGTTGTGGCACCAGCACCAGTGCCTAAGGCCTAATTTTTCAGCTCCTGTTCAACAGGGGCATGTAATTACAATTCTTGATCTAATATTTCACAGCAGGGCCCTGTGAGGGCTTACAGTGTTTTGGCCACAGCAACACCTAAGGCCCAAATTTCTGCTGAGTATATAGGGCAGGACCCTACTTTCAAACATCTAACTTACAAACGACTCCTACTTGCAAACGGAAGGAGACAACAGGAAGTGAGATGAAATCTACCCCTAAGGAAGGGAAATTCTCTCCTGTAAGAGTTAATATGGGAAAACAATTTCTCCTTTCCACTGATGCTTTCCAATCCTTGTTCCACAAAAAAACCCAAATTTTCCAAAAACATTTTTCATTGGGACAAAAAAGTGAGGTGAAATCTTCTGAAGAGGAGGAAAGACGCAAAACAAATGTCACAGGGGTGATAACCCTTCCCTATGTTTTCCAAAAAGCTTAGAAAAGATTTTTTGGCTGGAGCTAAACACATTAAAAATGTTCAAAATTACAAACAGATTCTACTTAACAACAAACCTACAGTCCCTGTCTTGTTTGCACCGCCTGAATACTGCTGTTCAGAGTATATAGGGACCTTTCCTTATTTTAATTTGGGTGCGGGGTTCCCCTTAATATCCATACAAGACCCAAAGGGCCTGGTAATGGACTGGGGGGTACCCATGCCGTTTGTCTCACTGATTTTCATCCATATTGCCATGACCCGACATGACATTAAACCCGCAAGCAGTTTTAAATGAGATTTTTTCCTTTAAAAATGACATTTGGTGCAGGGACTGTTCTAAACATGGGAAACACGCGTCACTTTACAGGCATACTATAGACACCCCCAGGTACGATATTTAAAGGAATATTTCACTTTTTTTTTTTTACTTTAAGCATCATTAAAATCACTGCTCCCGAAAAAACGGCCGTTTTTAAAAGTTTTTTTTGCATTGATACATGTCCCCTGGGGTAGGACCCGGGTCCCCAAACCCTTTTTAGAACAATACCATGCAAATTAGCCTTTAAAATGAGCACTTTTGATTTCGAACGTTCGAGTCCCATAGACGTCAATGGGGTTCTAACGTTCGTGCGAACTTGCGGTCCGTTCGCGGGTTCTGGTGCGAACCGAACCGGGGGGTGTTCGGCTCATCCCTACTGGTGGGTTCCAATACATAGGAATCAACTATCTGTGATGGAAAGCTGAATATGGAGAAAGCCACCTTAGAAATTCAATGTGTTCACCCCCTTTCTTTATTTGAATCATACCGTATATGCATCCAGAGTGGCCTGGACCTGTATATTATAGTCATTTACTTAGGAGGCCCAGATCTCTTTAATGTGGAAAGGAACACCCTATAATTTTTATATACAGTATATACCCCATACATTTTTGATGTATACAGTATATCCCCCATACAGTTTTGAGAGGGGTGGTCTGGGATTTGTGTAAACTGGGATATTTCTAATTAACATTAGGAAGTGCTGGATCTCTGAAGTGGCTGTTTTTTTAAAAGGTATACAGTACCTATTATGTGTATGTTTTTTATTCTGTATCAATATTTCTTTTGTATCGATCAGCCAAAAATAACTGGCACAAAACACTAAAGAGAACCAGTCACTCAAAATAACTGACACCAAAATATTAAAGAGGACCAGTCACTAAAAATAACTGAGGCCCCTTTCACACTGGGGCGGTGTGGGCGTCGGCGGTAAAACGTCGCTATTTTTAGCGCCGCTTTACCGTAGTTTTAGTGGCGGTATTCGGCCAATAGCGAGGCGGTTTTACCCCCCCCCCCGCTAGCGGCCGATAAAGGGTTAAAACAACCGCAAAGCGCTGCTGCAGCAGCGCTATGCCAGCGGTATAGCCGCGCTGCCCCATTGATTTCAATGGGCAGGATCGGTGAAGGAGCGGTATATACATCGCTCCTTCACCGCTCCAAAGATGCTGCTAGCAGGACTTTTTTAGGGTCCTGCCAGCGTACCGCTCCAGTGTGAAAGCCCTCGGGGCTTTCACATTGGAGACACAGCAGCGGCTCTTTCAGGGCGCTTTGCAGGTGCTATTTTTAGCGCTGTAGCGCCTGCAAAGCGCAGCAGTGTGAAAGGGGTCTGACACAAAAATATTAAAGGGACCCAGTCACAAAAAATAACTGACATGAAAATATTAAAGAGAACCAGTCACTGAAAATAACTCAATATTTTTTTATTTTATTCTTTATAAGCTAAAAAGAACTGGCACAAAGCACTAGAGAACCAGTCACTGAAAATAACTGACACAAAAATATTAAAGGGAACCAGCCACTAAAAAAAACTGACATGAAAATATTAAAGAGAATCAGTCACTGAAAATAACTCAATATTTTTTTATTTTATTCTTTATAAGCTTAAAAGAACTGGCACAAAACACTAGAGAACCAGTCACTGAAGATAACCGACACTAAAATATTAAAGGGAACCAGTCACTGAAAATAACTGACACAAAAATATTAAAGGGACCCAGTCACTAAAAATAACTGACATGAAAATATTAAAAAGAACCAGTCACTGAAAATAACTGAATATCTTTTTATTTTATTTTTAATAAGCTAAAAAGAACTGGCACAAAGCACTAGAGAACCAGTCACTGAAAATAACTGACACAAATATATTAAAGGGAACCAGTCACTGAAAATAACTGACACATCAATATTAGAGGAAACCAGTCACTAAAAATAACTGACATAAAAAAATATTAAAGAGAACCAGTCACTGAAAATAACTGACACAAAAATATTAAAGGGAACCAGTCACTAAAAATAACTGACATGAAAATATTAAAGAGAACCAGTCACTGAAAATAACTCAATATCTTTTTATTTTTTATAAGATTAAAAGAACTGGCACAAAACACTAGAGAACCAGTCACTGAAAATAACTGACACAAAATTATTAAAGAGAACCAGTCACTAAAAATAACTGACACAAAAATATTAACTACTTGACCCCCCCCCCTTCATAACTAGGCTATTTGTTTTGATACGGTACTGCGTCACTTTAAATGAAAATTGCGCGTTCGTACGACGTTGTACCCAAATAAAATTGACGTCCTTTTTTCCCCCACAAATAGAGCTTTCTTTTGGTGGTATTTGATCACCTCTGCGTTTTTTATGTTTTGCGCTATAAACAAAAAAAGAGCAACCATTTCAAAAACAAAAACACCATTTTTTACTTTGTGCTATAAAACATATCCAATAAATGTAAAAAAAAACAATTTCTTCATCAATTTAAGTCGATATGTATTTTGCTACATATTTTTGTTAAACAAACAAAAAAAAAAAAAAAAATCCTAATAAGCGCATATTGATTGGTTTAGGCAAAAGTTCATGGCGTCTACAAACTATGGGATGGAATTTTTATTCTGTTTATATTAGTATTGTCGGCGATCAGCCTATAGCGAGACTGCCACATTGCGGAGGAAAGATGGGACACTAACTGCTATGACTGATCGCAGCAGAAGTGGGCGTGCTGGCGGTGTGCGCGCCTCCATTCCTTGAAAGTGCTATGCATACGTGATGGACCTTGCTTTGTGCACTGGTCCAAACCATTTGGTGGAGGGGGGATTATGGTGTGGGGTTGTTTTTCAGGGCTTGGTCTCAGCCCCTTAGTTCCAGTGAAGGGAACTCTTAAGGCGTCAGCATACCAAGACATTTTGGACAATTTCATGCTCCCAACTTTGTGGGAACAGTTTGGGGATGGTCCCTTCCTGTTCCAACATGACTGCCACCAGAGCACAAAGCAAGGTCCATAAAGACATGGATGAGAGAGTTTGGGGTGGAGGAACTTGACTGGTCTTCACAGAGTCTTGACCTCAACCCGAAAGAACACCTTTGGGGTGAATTAGAGCGGAGACTGCAACATCCAACCTCAGTGCCTGACCTCACAAATGCTCTTCTGGAAGAATGGTCAAACATTCCCATAGACACACTCCTAAACCTTGTGGACGGCCTTCCCAGAAGAGTTGAAGCTGTTATAGCTGCAAAGAGTGGGCCAACTCCATATTGAACCCTACGGACTAATGACCCGTACACACGGTCGGACTTTCCGATGGAATATGTGCGATCGGAGCGTGTTGTCGGAAATTCCGACCGTGTGTGGGCTCCATCGGACATTTTCCATCGGAATTTCCGACACACAAAGTATGAGAGCTTTCTATAAAATTTTCCGACAACAAAGTCCGATGCTTTAAATTCCCATCGTGTGTAGACAAATCCGACGGACAAAGTGCAACGCATGCTCAGAATAAATTAAGAGACGAAAGCTGTTGGCTACTGCCCCGTTTATAGTCCCGACGTACGTGTTTTACGTCACCGCGTTTGGAACGATCGGATTTTCCGACAACTTTGTGTGTATCCAAGACAAGTTCGAGCCAACATCCGTCGGAAAAAATCCTAGGATTTTGTTGTCAGAATGTCCGATCGTGTGTACAGGGGATAAGACTGGGATGCCATTAAAGTTCATGTGCGTGTAAAGGCAGGCGTCCCAATACTTTTGCCAATATAGTGTAGATACCCTGTTTCCCCGAAAATAAGACCTAGAGTGATTGTCAGTGATGGCTGCAATATAAGCCCTACCCCCCAAATAAGCCCTACCCTGTTTCCCCGAAAATAAGCCCTACCCTGTAAATAAGACCTACAAGGACTTTAACTAGGGCTTATTTGGGGGGTAGGGCTTATATTGCAGCCATCACTGACAATCACGCTAGGTCTTATTTTCGGGGAAACAGGGTAGATAGGTAGATAGAGAGAGAGAGAGAGAGAGAGAGAGAGAGAGATAGATAGATAGATAGATAGATAGATAGATAGATAGATAGATAGATAGATAGATAGATAGATAGATAGATAGATAGATAGATAGATAGATAGATAGATAGGTAGATAGATAGATAGATAGATAGATAGATAGATAGATAGATAGATAGATAGATAGATAGATAGATAGATAGATAGATAGATAGATAGATAGATAGATAGATAGATAGATAGATAGATAGACTTTCCATAATTATGTAACAATGTATCCAAGTATGTTTTTTTTCTTCATTATTGTGCTGTTTTAATGGAAAGAACATATTGTGATTTCTGTGTCCCGGGATGAAATCTCGGCCATATCTGATGGGAAATCATTCGGTTGGGTGGGCTCTCTTAGCTCCCCTGACCCACCTTCTGCATCCGGCCCCGAGCTCAGCCTATCCCCCCCACACACTTCACCCTTAATTCCTCCAGGACATCTCATTCTGTGAGAACGCAGCTATTCTGGGACCGAGGAACGGCCGAGGTTGTTGTATCGTTCGTGGGAAGCCAACAAACACCTACATCATAGATGAGGATTCCAAATGTTCCATCTAAAGTTGTATGGGGGAAGGGTGGAAAATTGCGGACCCAAACTGTCGCCCTGGTACAGCAGGTCAACAGACTCTCAGAAACCCTGCACAGGGATGGTGGGAACCCCTCATAGCGGGCACAGCAGATGTACAGACTTGGGAACTCAGCACAGGGATGGTGGTAACCTCTCATAATGGGCACAACAGGTGTACAGACTCGGGAACTCAGCACAAGGATGGTAGGAACCCCTCATAATGGGCACAGAAGGTGTACTGACCCGAGAACTCAGCTCAGGGATGGTGGGAACCCCTCATAATGGGCACAGCAGGTGTACAGACCTGGGAACTCAGCACAGGGATGGTGGGAACCCTTCATAATGGGCACAGCAGGTGTACAGACCTGGGAACTCAGGAAAGGGATGGTGGGAACTCCTCATATTGGGCACAGCAGGTGTACAGACCTGGGAACTCAGCACAGGAATGGTGGGAACCCCTCATAGCGGGCACAGCAGATGTACAGACCCGGGAACTCAGCACAGGGATGGTGGGAACCCCTCATAATGGGCACAGCAGGTGTACAGACCCGGGAGCTCAACACAGGGGTGGTGGGAACCCATCATAACGGGCACAGCAGGCGTACAGACCAGGGAACTCAGCACAGGGATGTTGGGAACCCCTCATAATGGGCACAACAGGTGTACAGACCTGGGAACTCAGCACAGGGATGGTGGGAACCCCTCATAATGGGCACAGATCCCCCACCCTCCACATTTCCCCTCCCAGAACAAATACTCCCTATTTATCCCTACTAGCACAAATTTCCCCTCCTAGGACAATTCTTACTTCCAGCCACCCCTCCCCCCCAAAAAAAATCCCCCCCCCCTCCAATCTCCTCATGGTGCCCCCCACCTCACATGATACCACAGTGCCCAGGGCAGCCGCCCCTTCTGCCCACTCCTTGTCCTAGCCCTGACTCCTAGCACACCTCCCCAAATTTTCCCTCTTCCTACCCCCTGCCAACCCTCATATTCCGCCTCCCAATGCGAATCCCCTCCCCTCAATCTCCTCATGGTGCCCCCCACCTAACATGATACCACAGTGCCCGAGGCAGCCGCCCCTCCTGCCCACCCCTTGTCCCGGCCGTGACAAGAAATAATGCGGGAAATCTTCCCAACGGAGTGCAGGATAGCAGTAAAAACCTGATAGGAGTCCTAACCCTTCTCCAAAACGAAAACAGTTCCTGCCATGCTGGGCATGCCCTTCCTGTAGGAACTGCCCACTCAAGGTTAATGCCGTGATCCTGAGACACGGTCCGTCAGCGGGACGGAGGGCCAAGACGCTGGACACAATCTCCAATCCTGGCGTCAAAGGTCACCTTTAAGGATAACTCCAGTCAAAGGCTAAATCCAAAGCTGAAACACACATTTACTGTTTTATCCACTAAACACTTTTTTTTATACTGTTCAGCCAGTATTGTGATTCACACACTTCAGCCACACTGCACAGCCAGGCAGGCGACTAATATATTCCCAAACTGGGGAACGCAGCTTCCCGTGTCACTGCTCCACCCCCAGAGCCTGCTGATTGGACAATGGCTTGCATCCTTTCTAAGGAGGCTGTAGATCAGTGATCTTCCTGGCTGTGCTTTCTGGTAGGGGTGTCTGGATCACAATACTGGCCAGACAGAGTTGAAAAAATTATTTTTCTAGGTAAAACAATTGCTATTTATCTACTCCAACTTTTTTAGTTAGCTGCCGGTCTGAATTTAGGGAATGAATCCATGATTTGCTGCTTTATATATTTGTTCAGACACGCCACTCTCTCTGATCAGTGAACTGCTGCAGGTCCCGACGCTCTTCTCTTGGGAACAACGTTCCTTTATTAGAGGCCAGCAAAGCGTCCGATCCGTCCAGAGATTGGAATAAAAGAGAGAGGAGCCATGACACCGCGCACTACACCAAATATAAGATTTCATCAGCAGGGAGGTTATAGAGGGACCAAAGAAATACAGCTGATCATTGGATGTCAGGTCCGAAATGGAGATTCAATTCTTCCCTCTAAACTACTTATATCTTCC
Source organism: Lithobates clamitans (assembly GCA_037952925.1). NCBI lineage: Eukaryota > Metazoa > Chordata > Amphibia > Anura > Ranidae > Lithobates > Lithobates clamitans. The sequence goes on along the minus strand of JBBGZY010002659.1, from coordinate 154,676 downwards.
AGGTGGGCTGAGAGTATAGAAATATCCATAGATAGATAGATAGATAGATAGATAGATAGATAGATAGATAGATAGATAGATAGATAGATAGATAGATAGATAGATAGATAGATAGATAGATAGATAGATAGATAGATAGATAGATAGATAGATAGATAATATATCAATAGTTATACAGATAGATAGACAAATAGATATTGGCCAAATAAAAACATAAATAGATAGATAGTTATTATGTCAATAGATAGATAGATAATGTAATAATAATATCAATAATAGATAATAATATCAATAGATAGATAGATAGATAGATAGATAGATAGATAGATAGATAGATAGATAGATAATATGTCAATAGATAGACAGATAGATAGATGAATAGATAATGGCCAAATAAAAAGATAAATAGATATATAGATAGATAGATAGTTATTATGTCGATAGATAATGTAATAATAATAGATAATAATAATATCAATAATAGATAATAATATCAATAGTTAGACAGATAGATAATGGCCAAATAGAAAGATAGATAGATAGATAGATAGATAGATAGATAGATAGATAGATAGATAGATAGATAGATAGATAGATAGATAGATAGATAGATAGATAGATAGATAGAATGATAGATAGATAGATAGATAGATATTGATAAATAGATATAGATAGATAGATAGATAGATAGATAGATAGATAGATAGATAGATAGATAGATAGATAGATAGATAGATAGATAGATAGATAGATAGATAGATAGATAGATAGATAAATATTGACAGATAGATAGATAGATAGATAGATAGATAGATAGATAGATAGATAGATAGATAGATAGATAGATAGATAGATAGATATTGATAAATAGATATAGATAGAGATAGATAGATAGATAGATAGATAGATAGATAGATAGATAGATAGATAGATAGATAGATAGATAGATAGATAGATAATATATTAATAGTTAGATAGATCATGGCCAAATAAAAAGATAGATAGATAGATAATATGTCAATAGTAAAGCTGGCCATACATTATACAATTTTCTTTTTCAATTTCCTTTAGATTTACCTTCAGCTATGTAGTAGAAGGGCCTTCCTGATTGGATACAAATAGAAAGTGTTTAGATGTGACCTCATATTAGATGGTTTTGGTAAATCGAAAGGAAAGTTGTACAAGAAAATTGTATAATGTATGGCCAGCCTTAGATAGATAAATAGAGAGATAGATCTTTATATTTCCGGTCTTGTCCTAGAGATAATATATATATATAGCTCTGTTCTCGCCCAACCAAGGGGTGGTCTCACTCCTCTTGTTGCAACCCCTATAGAATGGTTGGTGTATAGGAGGATAGCACTGGATAGAAATATTCACCATCATTTGTGTAAACATTGTGTGTGGGTATTTATAGCCATCACTGGTATCGTGTAAACATTTGATGTTCTATTTATAGATCTGGGGTCCCCCCTGGATATAGGGGGAGTATTTTGGGGTTCATGTATATTGCTGTCCTAGCTGTGAAGTCTTAATTTATTGTTGTTGTTGTTTTTTTTTTTTGCTATTTTACTCTTTATCTGTATTTACATTGTAAAAGGCTCTGTGATCAGCTGTATGGGAATTCTGTTTGTTTTTTTATTGTTGTACTCAATAAATGCTAGATGGTGTACACACACCCTACAACCAATCGTATTATAGAGAATAAAACAAAGACTGGGAGTGTGAGTACCCATAGATAGTAAGTGTGGAGTTCTGACAGATGGAGAGATATTAGAGGCCAGTAGAGGTGCTTTAAAATCCAGTATTTACCAACACTTAGATATTGTTTATAGGGATAGATAGATAGATAGATAGATAGATAGATAGATAGATAGATAGATAGATAGATAGATAGATAGATAGATAGATAGATAGATAGATAGATAGATAGATAGATAGATAGATAGATAGATAGATAGATAGATAGATAGATAGATAGATATGATAGATAAACATGATATAGATAGATATTTCTCCCTCCCCCATCCTATAACCTCCTTGTAGTAGTGCTTCTCAAAGTGCCAGCGGCGGTCCCCCCCCACTCTCCTCCGCACTCCACTCATTACATCTTCACTCTCTTCTCCTTCCCTGGAGCCTTCACACACACATAAATCACTCACACACCACATACAACAACATACATCCTATACCTTACACACACACCACACACATACACAAATAACACACACACATATAAATACATACACCACATACACACAGATATACACACATATAACACATCTCAGACACATACACATAACACACTTATAAACATATAACACACACAAACACACACATATAACACACACACATAACATACACACATAACACACCTATACATAAATAACATTCATATATAACACACACACATATAACATACACATATATAACATGCACACACATATAATGTACACACATAACATACACACACATATAACACACAATATAACACACACATAAAACACATACACACACACATATAAAACGCACAATATAACACATACAACATAACACACACATAAAACACATGCTCACACACACACATAAAACACACAAAATAACACATACACACACACATATAACAAACACACACGCACATACACAAATAACACACACACACACACACACATATAAATACATACACCATATACACACATGTAACACATCTCACACACACAGACACACACATAACACACTTATAAACATATAACACACACACATATAGCACACACATAACACACCTGTACATAACATACACATATAAAACACACACACATATGACATGCACATATATAACACACACACATATAATATACAAACACACACATAACATACACACACATACAACACACAATATAACACACACATAAAACACATACTCTCACACACATTTATAACACACAATTAAAACACATACACACACACGTAAAACACATACTCACACACATATATAACACATATAACACACAATATAACACATACACACACACATAAAACACAATATAACACATACACACATATAACAAATACACATACATATAACACACAATATAACACATACTCACACACATAAAACACAATATAACACATACACACACATATAATACATACACACACACACACACTCTCTTCCATCATGTAAATAGAAATGATGGGATGTTGGACTCACCCCTCTGCCCATGGTGTGGCCCCTCAGTGCTCTGTTCTCAGGGGTCCCTGGGATGGAGTGACTCGGGAAGATTTGGGAGTAGCAGGCGGATGATTGTTCTGGGGGGAGAAGAGGATCACTTGTTGAAGACAATCTCCTCCCTCTCTGGGGGGACTCAGGACCTCCTTCTACCCCCCTGCAGTCCCAATGCCAACTGGAAAAAGTTTGGCGGAAGATTTCCAAAAAACTAGCCCCCTCCTCCTGGTCCCCCCCTTGTCCCTTGTTGTCCCTGTGAGTGTTTGTCTCCCTCCTCTCTGTCTGTCACTTCCAATTCCTCCTCTTCTCCTTTCCTCCTCCTCTCCTTTCCTCCTCCTCTCCTCTCCTCTCCTCTTCTCTCCTCTCCTCTCTTCTCTCTGCCCTTATTTCTAAATTTATCTTCTATACATGTCCTCCCTCTCCTCTCCCCTCACTTTTTCTCATCTCTGTCCATCATTCGCTTTCCTGCAATTAATTACTCTTCTCTCTCCAATCTTCACAATAATCGCCATTCCCACATTTCCTTGGCGAATTCGCGAACATCTGCGACGCATTTCTCCCTGGGGAAGATTTTGCAACATTGTTGCCCAGAAGGGTGTTGTCATGTATCTATTTTCCATGTGTGAGAATGTTGTGGGGTTAAAGGAGTAGAGCGTGTTCATTATGCAGAGAGAATTTTCCCTTAGCTTAGTGCATGAGGTGAAACTGTGCCGACTTCATTCATCCAATCACAGGCCAGCAAAAATCCCAGTTTTGTAATTATCTGGACACGTGATTGGCTGTTCTGTGCAAAGGGACTTCTCACCACATTCACTAAGCTGGGAGAAAATCCCCTGAGCAAGATGAGTATGTTCTACACCTTACTAACTTACTCTACACCTTACTACTCCGCTATACGCCTTACTACTCCGCTCGATGCCTTCCTAATCCACTCTACGCCTTCCTACTCCGATCTACGCCTTCCTACTCCGCTATACCCCTTACTACTCTGCTCTACGCCTTCCTAACCTGCTCTATGCCTTACTACTCTGCTCTACGCCTTACTACTCCGCTCGATGCCTTCCTAATCCACTCTACGCCTTACTACTCCGATCTACGCCTTCCTACTCCGCTATACCCCTTACTACTCTGCTCTACGCCTTCCTAACCTGCTCTATGCCTTACTACTCTGCTCTACGCCTTACTACTCCGCTCGATGCCTTCCTAATCCACTCTACGCCTTACTACTCCGATCTACGCCTTCCTACTCCGCTATACCCCTTACTACTCTGCTCTACGCCTTCCTAACCTGCTCTATGCCTTACTACTCTGCTCTACGCCTTACTACTCTGCTCTATGCCTTACTACTCCGCGCTACGCCTTCCTACCTCGCTCTTTGCCTTACTACTCTGCTCTACACCTTACTACTCCGCTCTACACCTTACTACTCTGTTCTACGCCTTACTACTCAGCTCTACGCCTTACTACTCCGCTCTACGCCTTACTACTCCTCTCTACGCCTTCCCACTCCGCTCTACGCCTTACTACTCCGCTCTACGCCTTACTACTCTGCGCTACGCCTTACTACTCTGCTCTATGCCTTCCCACTCCATTCTGTGCCTTTCTACTCCGCTCTATGCCTTACTACTCCTCTCTACGCCTTCCCACTCCGCTCTACGCCTTACTACTCCGCTCTACGCCTTACTACTCCGCTCTACGCCTTACTACTCTGCTCTATGCCTTCCCACTCCATTCTGTGCCTTCCTACTCCACTCTACGCCTTACTATTCCGCTCTACCTCTTACTACTCTGTTCTACGCCTTACTACTCAGCTCTACGCCTTCCCACCCCACTCTACGCCTTCCCACTCCGCTCTACGCTTTCCCACTCCGCTCTACGCCTTACTACTCCGCTGTACGCCTTCCTATTCCGCTCTAAGCCTTATTACTCTGCTCTATGCCTTAATACTCTGCTCTACGTCTTGCTACTCTGCTGTACATCTTACTACTCTGGTCTACGTCTTACTACTCCGCTCTACACCTTACTACTCCACTCTACACCTTACTACTCCGCTCTACACCTTACTACTCCACTCTACACCTTACTACTCCGCTCTACACCTTACTACTCCACTCTACACCTTACTACTCCGTTCTACACCTTACTACTCTGCTCTGTGCCTTACTACTCCACTCTACAATTTGCTACTCTGCTCTATGTCTTATTACTCCACTCTACGTCTGATTGCAGAACGCACAACACAAGCGTTTTCTTCAGCATTTTTGCACCCGAGGAACTTTTCTCCATTGTTCTCCCTTTCCTCTTCTTCCCAAAAACATAAATGATGCGCTTGCATAAATGTGAAAAAATCTATCATCTATCTATTTACTCCATATCTATCTATCTATCAATCATCAATTGTTATATCTATCTTTCTATCTATCCATCCATCCATCCTTCAATCTATCTATCTCTCTTTTCCTGTTATAATTCACATTTTATCGTTGCGGTTCAACGAATGTAAACACGATTGGACATTATCATCTTCTGCCCTTTGCACATCATCTTGTCATATTCTGTCCCCCGCACTGTTCCGTGGAATGAACCCAAATACATTTTTCTTCTTTTATCCAATTGAACTTCTTCCAACAAAATCATTCGACCGGATGTCAATCTCCCTGTAACAGCGAACGGACAGGGCAGAAAATGTTTTGTCATCGGACGTAGAGATTATTTTGTGTGTAATGCAGCGAGACACGGCGGGGAGGGGCGACTGGAGCCCAGCACGTCCTACGCTGCTCAGAAGTTCTGCGTTTTAGAAAAAAATTGAAGAAGTTTTTTTTGAGCATTTTTTTCCAATTTGCCGCCTGTTTTGAGTGGTAGCTGAGTGTTACACTGCGATTGCTTTTGATGGTTAATTCAAGGTTTTTAAAGATGCAAATTTTCGGAACTCCTTAAATCTCTTTCAGGGTTTATCCAATTGTATATTGCCTGAGGAAGGGATCTAAGGGGTCCCAAAAACTTCCAGTCATCCCCCCAAAAAGGGATATTGGGGTTGGAGCTGGAGTATGTTGGTCACAGACATCCACCAAATCTTCATATGAATCTAATAGTATGGAGGTCTCCCTGCCATGGTTCTCAATTCTGTTCCCCACCTACCTTGGGGTAGTCTTATTCTTCTTGTTGCATTTTCGATAGAATAAGAACAGGAAGAGTGGGATCCCCTTGTATTAGCAGGTTTGCAGACTCGGGAGCTCAAAACATGGAGACCTCACCATGGATTTCTTGAGGCCAACCACTCTCATCCCTTGTTTCATGGAACCAGAGGGCTTCTCCAGTGGATGTTTGAACTGTGGCTGATTGACCTTGTAGTTGATGGTGCCTCCATGGTTCTAAGATCCACGCCACTTGGCAGAGCCAGTTGCATGAGCCCAATTATCTTTTTAGCTGCCTGTAAAGGTGGTGTTCTGACCACCACTGTAAGGAGGGCATTCTATCTATGGACCTCCACTGTAAGAGGGGAAACCTATCTACTGACCACCACTGCAAGGAGGGCATTCTGCCTACCAACCACAAATGTAAAGGACATTCTTCCCATTGACTACCAATATAAGGGGACATTCTTCCTACTGACCATCAATGTAAGATGAGAATCCTTCCCAATGACCACCAATATAAGGGGGGGGGGGGCTTTCTTCCCACTGACTATCAATGAAAGGGGGCAATCTTACTACTGACCACCACTGTAAGAAGAGTGGGATATCCTTGTCTTAGCAGGTTTCCAGACTCAGGAGCTCAAAACATGGAGACCTCTCCGCTGGTTTCTTGAGGCCAATCTTTCCCAACCTTGGTTTCCTGGATCTATATGGTTTCTCCAGAGGTTGCTTGAACTGTGGCTAAGTGACCTTGTGTTTGATGGTGCCTCCATGGTTCTAAGGTCAACGCCACTTTACAGAGACAGTTTCATGAGCCCAGCTTTTTTTTTAGCTGTCTGTAAAAGTGGTGTTTTGACCACCACTGTAAAGAGGGCATTCTTTCTATGGACCTACACTGTAAGAGGGGAAACTTTTCTACTGACAACCCCTACAAGGAGGGCATTCTGCCTACCAACCACCAATGTAAGAGGGGCATTCTTCCCATTGATTCCAATGTAAGGGACATTCTTTCAATTGACCACCAATGTAAGAGGACATTCTTCCTACTAACCGGCACTGTAAGAAGAATGGGATCCCCTTGTATTAGCAGGTTTGCAGACTCAGAAGCTCAAAACATAGAGACCTCACCGCTGGTTTCTTGAGGCCAACCGTTGCCATTCTCAACCCTTGTTTCATGGAACCATAGGGTTCCTCCAGAGGTTGCTTGAGCTTGCAATCGATGGTGCCTCCATGGTTCTAAAGTCAATGCCACTTGGCAGACTCAGTTGCATGAGCCCAATTATCGTTTTAACTGTCTATAAAGGTAGTGTTCTGACCACCACTGTAAGGAGAGCATTCTTCCTACAGACCCCAGTATAAGAGGGGAACTTTTCTACTGATCACCACCGCAAGGAGGGCATTTTGCCTAAACACCAATGTAAGAAGGGCATTCTTCCCATTGACTACCAATGTAAGGGACACTCTTCCCACTGACCAACAATGTAAGAGGGCATTCTTCCTACTGACCACCAATGTAACAAGAGCATGGTTTCTTGAGGCCAGCCGTTACCAACTCTGTCATGAAACAATAGGGTTCCTCTAGAAGTTGCTTGAGCTGTAGCTAATTAAACTTGCGTTTGATGGTGCCTTCATGGTTCTAAGGTCAATGCCAGTTGACAGAGCCATTTGCATGAGCCCAATTGTCTTTTTACATGTCTGTAAAGGTGGTGTTTTGACCACCACTGTAAGGAGGACATTCTTCCTACGGACCTCCACTGTAAGGGGGAAACCTTTCTACTGACCACCACTGCAAGGAGGGCATTCTGCCTACCAACCACCACTGTGAGAAGAGTGGGATGCTCTTGTATCAGCATATTTACAGACTCAGGAGCTCAAAACATGAAGACCTCAATGCTGGTTTCTTGAGGCCAGCCATTATCAACTCTTGCTTCATGAAACAATAAGGTTCCTCTAGAAGTCCCTTGAGCTGTGGCAAATTGAACTTGCGTTTGATGGTGCCTTCATGGTTCTAAGGTCAATGCTAGTTGACAGAGCCATTTGCATTAGCCCAATTATTTTTTTAGATGTCTGTAAGGGTGATGTTTTGATCGGCACTGTATGACGGCATTCTTCCTATGGACCCTCCACTGTAAGGGGGGAAAACTTTCTACTGACCACCACCGCAGGGAGGGCATTCCGCCTACCAACCACCAATGTAAGAGGGCCATTCTTCCCATTGACTACCAATATAAGGGACATTCTTCCCACTGACCAAAATTGTAAGAGGGGCATTCTTCCTACTGACCACCAATGTAAGAGGCATTCGTCCCAGTGACCACCAATGTAAGGGGGGCATTCTTCCACTAACCACCAATGTAGGATTGGCATTCTTCCTGGTGATCACCACTGTAAAGGGGCATTCTTCCTACTGGCAACTATTGTGAAGACAATTTTTCCACTGACTACCATATATTTGATTTTGAGAGGGGTTCCCCAAGATCAGAAAATTATTTAAGGGTTCCTCTGGGGTAAAAATGTTGAGAAAGGCTGCTCTAGTTGTTAGGTGAACCTTAAGCCAAAACTTTATTTTTAGTTTGGGATGGAGTAGGGAATGGTTAGAACCCCTGTCAGCATTATGGCTCTTTGTATCCCAGCTGGGGGAATTCTCCCTTCCTATTAATTCTGGTGACCATCATCACCGAGATAGAAAGTAATGGGAATTTTAAAATGTTGCAGTTTGTCACCAGAGCAGGAAGTGTGGGGAAATCTTCTGATAAGGTTACCAGTTCTGGTGACAACTGTCCCCTTACAGTCACCACTACAGGTGACAGGTCCACCTTAAAAATCCAGTTTACTAGTGTGCGATTTCATACATGAGATTTGGATCTGCTTGTAGGACCCTCAAGATCCAGGAAATTTTACCCTCCCCCCATCTGGGGAGCCCCCCCCCCCCCCCCCCCACTGACCCCATCTTCCTTGGCCTTCCAGGCCTTGCACAGATGTAGAGAGGACGGACCTGGTGATGCTGCACACAGCTGAGTAAACAACATTAATACATTCCAACACATCCTCCTGAAACAAGAAAAACAAAAACTCCTTTATCCCCTCCAGGAAAAAAAGATCTTTAATGCGTTATTTATTTCTAAGCAGAGTGTATTAGTAATGGCATGTTGCCTTTGAAGCTGCAATCTCAGAATCGTTTTATCTCTGCGTTATTGGCGGCAGCAATCTATGTGATGGGCAAGGTTTGCAATGCCAGCTGTTCGGGCCAGAGAGACGTTGTGGGGAAATAGAAGTGTCTACCTAACATAGAAGGGTATGATTGTCAGCTCCTCAGCCTAGAGTTGGCTGCAGTCACTGAAAAGAGGGGGTGTTGGTTGGATCATTAAGGGCCCATTTACATCTATGCATTGCGGTCATATGGAAGGGTTTAATTGTCAGCTCCTTGGGCCAGAAATGGCTCCAGCCACAGACCAGAGGATGGTGTTGGGTCTTTAAGGACCCATTTATCTACACGTTTCAGTAACATGGAAGGGTTTGATTGTCAGCTCCTCGACCCGGAGTTGGCTGCAGTAACTGCCCAGAGAACGTGTTGGATCATTAAGGGCCCATTTGCATCTATGCATTGCGGTAACATGGACAGGTTTGATTGTAAGCTTCTCGGCCCAGAGTTGACTGCAGTAACTGACTAGAAGGGGTGTTGGTCCTTAGGGGCCCATTTACATCCATGCATTGCAGTAACATGGAAGGGTTTGATTGTGAGCTCCTCAGCCTAGAGTTGGCTCCAGTCACAGACAAGAGGGGGGTGTTGGATCTTTGAGGACCCATTTATTCATGGATTTCAGTAACATAGAAAAGTTTGATTGTCAGATCCTCAGCCTAGAGCTAGCTGCGATAACTGACCAGAGCACGTGGTGGATCATTAAGGGCTCATTTGCATCTATGCGTTGTGGTAACATGGACGGGTTTGATTGTGAGCTCCTCAGCATAGAGTTGGTTCCAGTCATTCACCAGAGGGGGGTGTTGGTTCTTTAAGGACCCATTTATCAATGCATTTCAGTAACATGGAAGGTTTTGATTGTCAGCTCCCCAGCCTAGAGCTAGCTGCAGTAACTGACCAGAGCATGTGGTGGATCATTAAGGGCCCATTTGCATCTGTGCATTGTGGTAACATGGACGGGTTTGATTGTGAGCTCCTCAGCCTAGAGTTGGTTCCAGTCATTGATCAGAGGGGGATGTTGGATCTTTAAGGACCCATTGATCTATGTGTTTAAGTAACATGGAAGGGTTTGATTGTCAGCTCCTTGGCCCAAAGTTGACTGCAGTAACTGACTAGAAGGGGTGTTGGTCATTAAGGGCCCATTAACATCTTTGCATTGCAGTAACATGGAAGGGTTTGATTGTGAGCTTCTCAGCCTAGAGTTGGCTCCAGTCACAGACCAGAGGGTGGCGTTGGATCTTTAAGGACCCATCTATCTAAGCATTTCAGTAACATGGACGGCTTTGATTGTGAGCTCCTCAGCCTACAGTTGGTTCCAGTCACAGACCAGAGGGCGGTGTTGGATCTTTAAGGACCCATTTATCTATGCATTTTAGTAGTATGGAAGGGTTTGATTGTCAGCTCCTTGTCCCAGGGCTGCCTCCAGTCACTGGCCAAAGGCAGGTGTTGAGTCCATTTACATCTCGTGTTTCAGCAACATGGAAGGGTTTGATTGTCAGCTCCTTGGCCCAGAGTTGGCTCCAGTCACTGACCAGAGGGAGATGTTGGATCTTTAAGGACCCATTTACATTTATTTACTGTGGCAACATGGAAGGATTTGATTGTCAGCTCCTCCGCCTAGAGTTGGCTCCAGTCACAGACCAGAGGGGGGTGTTAGATCTTTAAAGACACATTTATCAATGCATTTCGGTAACATGGAAGGGTTTGATTGTCAGCTCCTCAGCCTAGAGCTAGCTGCAGTAACTGGCCAGAGCACATGGTGGATCATTAAGGGGCCCATTTGCATCTATGCATTGTGGTAACATGGACGGGTTTGATTGTGAGCTCCTCAGCCTAGAGTTGGTTCCAGTCATTGACCAGAGGGGGTGTTGGATCCTTAAGGACCCATTTATCTATGCGTTTCAGTAACATGGAAGGGTTTGATTGTCAGCTCCTTGGCCCAGAGTTCACTGCAGTAACTGACTAGAAGGGGTGTTGGTTATTAAGGGCCCATTAACATCTATGCATTGCAGTAACATGGAAGGGTTTGATTGTGAGCTCCTCAGCCTAGAGTTGGCTCCAGTCCAACACCCCCACCAGAGGGGGGTGTTGGATCTTTAAGGACCCATCTATCTAAGCATTTCAGTAACATGGAAGGGTTTGATTGTCAGCTCCTCAGCCTAGAGCTGGCTGCAGTAACTGAACAGAGCATGTGTTGGATCATTAAGTGCCCATTTGCATCTATGTGTTGAGGTAACATGGAAGGGTTTGATTGTGAGCTCCTCAGCCTACAGTTGGATCCAGTCACAGACCAGAGTGGGGTGATCTTTAAGGACCCATTTATCTATGCATTTCAGTAACATGGAAGGGTTGGATTGTCAGCTCCTTGTCCCAGAGCTGCCTCCAGTCACTGGCCAAAGGCAGGTGTTGAGTCCATTTACATCTCTTGTCTCAGCAACATGGAAGGGTTTGATTGTCAGCTCCTTGGCCCAGAGTTGGCTCCAGTCACTGATCAGAGGGAGATGTTGGATCTTTAAGGACGCATTTACATCTATTTATTGTGGCAACATGGAAGGATTTGATTGTCAGCTCCTCCGCCTAGAGTTGGTTCCAGTCATTGACCAGAGGGGAGTGTTGGATCTTTAAGGGCTTATTTACATCTATATGTTGCAGTAACATGGAAGGGTGTGATTGTCAGCTCCTCAGCCCAGAGCTGCCTCCAGTCATTGACCAGAGGGAAATGTTAAACCTTTAAGGGTACATTTATATCTGCATTGCGATAACATGGAAGGGTTTGATTGTCAGCTCCTTGGCCCAGAGCTGGCTGGCTCCAGTCACAGACAAGAGGGGGGTGTTGGATCCTTAAGGGCCCGTTAGGTCTCTGTTTTGTTCTAGCATGGAAGGGTTTAACTCTCAGCTCCCCAGCCTTAGTCACTAACCAGAGGAAGGTGTTGGATCATTAACAGCCCGATTACATCTATGGGCTGCAGTAAAAAGGGTTTGATTGTCAGCTCTTTGGCTGAGAGCTGTCTCCAGTCACTGACCAGAGGGGGGTGTTCTAACTTTGAGGGCTCATTTACAATATATCCGTTGAGTTGCCCTGGGCATATACAAGGCAATTTGCCTCAAGTTCAGTTCACAGCATGCATTGGTGTAATCTGTAAAAAGTAGGACATGCTGTACTTTTTATCAGCGCCACAAGTGATGCACGACGCCAAAATCGTAACGCGCTGCCGTCTATAAAATTAAATGTGACAATGCCAATAAAGTTGAAAAAAAAGGAAATAGTGCAATGAGTCATTACAACGCATTGTCTTCACAGCGCACACCCCAGCGTCCATGCTACAACACGCAAAATGCACTATACGAGCGTTAACGCACCACAAAGATGTCAATGGGAACTATCTATGGAACAAATTATAGAAAATTCTATATAATGGAAATGTAAAGGGGGCAAAATCATTCTGGGGAGGCAGAGCTTCCGATTGCTTCTTCAGGAACTCATCTTTGTATAATAATAATAATAATAGTAACAATAATAATAATATATTATTTACTTATAATAAATAATATACAGTGTGTATATATATATATATATATATATATATATATATATATATACAGTATCTCACAAAAGTGAGTACACCCCCATTAATGTCTAAACCACTGGCAACAAAAGTGAGTACACCCCTAAGTGAAAATGTCCAAATTGGGCCCAAAGTGCCAATATTTTGTGTGGCCACCATTATTTTCCAGCACTACCTTAACCCTCTTGGGCATGGAGTTCACCAGAGCTTCACAGGTTGTCACTGAAGTCCTCTTCCAATCCTCCATGACGACATCACAGAGATGGTGGATGTTAGAGACCTTGCGCTCCTCCACCTTCCGTTTGAGGATGTCCCACAGATGCTCAATAGGGTTTAGGTCTGGAGACATGCTTGGCCAGTCCATCACCTTTACCCTCAGCTTCTTTAGCAAGGCAGTGGTCATCTTGGAGGTGTGTTTGGGACGTTATCATGTTGGAATACTGCCCTGCGGCCCAGTCTCTGAAGGGAGGGGATCATGCTCTGCTTCAGTATGTCACAGTACATGTTGGCATTCATGGTTCCCTCAATGATCTGTAGCTCCCCAGTGCCGGCAGCACTCATGCAGCTCCAGACCATGACACTCCCACCACCATGTCTGACTGTAGGCAAGACACACTTGTCTTTGTACTCCTCACCTGGTTGCCGACACACTCGCTTCACACCATCTGAACCAAATAAGTTTATCTTGGTCTCATCAGACCACAGGACATGGTTCCAGTAATCCATATCCTTAGTCTGCTTGCCTTCAGCAAACTGTTTGCGGGCTTTCTTGTGCATCATCTTTAGAAGAGGCTTCCTTCTGGGACAACAGCCATACAGACCAATTTGATGCAGTGTGCGGAGTATGGTCTGAGCACTAACAGGCTGACCCCCCACCCCTTCAACCTCTGCAGCAATGCTGGCAGAACTCATACGTCTATTTCCCAAAGACAACCTCTGGATATGACGCTGAGCACGTGACCTCAACTTCTTTGGTGGACCATGGAGAGGCCTGTTCTGAGTGGAACCTGTCCTGTTATATCGCTGTATGGTCTTGACCACCGTGCTGCAGCTCAGTTTCAGGGTCTTGACAATCTTCTTATAGCCTATGCCATCATTATGTAGAGCAACAATTCTTTTTTTCAGGTCCTCAGAGAGTTCTTTGCCATGAGGTGCCATGTTGAACTTCCAGTGACCAGTATGAGAGAGTGAGAGCTATAAACACCAAATTTAACACACCTGCTCCCCATTCACACCTGAGACCTTGTAACACTAACGAGTCACATGACACCGGGGAGGGAAAATTGCTAATTGGGTCCAATTTGGACATTTTCACTTAGGGGTGTCCTCACTTTTGTTGCCAGCGGTTTAGACATTAATGGCTGTGTGTTGAGTTATTTTGAGGGGACAGCAAATTTACACTGTTATACAAGCTGTACACTCACTACTTTACATTGTAGACAAGTGTCATTTCTTCAGTGTTGTCACATGAAAAGATAGAAGAAAATATTTACAAAATTTTACAAAAATGTAAAAATTTACAAAAATGTGAGAGAGGTGTACTCACTTTTGTGAGATACTGTCTATATATATAAATATATATATTGTTACTATTATTATTATGTTATTACTATAATAAAATTTAAAATGTGTATTTATATATATAATTTATATATATATATATATATATATATATATATATATATATATATATATATATATATATATATATATACACATATATATATATATATATATATATATATATACATTGTATATTATTATTATATTATGTTATTTCAATGTTGCAAAACAAAGATGAGTTCCTGCGGAAGCAATCGGAAGCTCTGCCTCCCCAGAATGATTTTGCTCCCTTTACATTTCCATTATACAGAATTTTCTATAATTTGTTCAGCACTAACATAACATAATAATAATAGTAATTATAATAATAATAACATATTTTAAAATTATATCAAATTTTATTAATTTTTTAATTAATTAAAAGTTAAAAGTTGATTCCAATTGCTTCTCGGGGGATAAGGAAGGAATTTTTTCCCCTGCTGTAGAAAATTGGATGATGCTTTGCTGGGGTTTTTCGCCTTCCTCTGGATCATCTGTGGGTGAAGGATTGTGTTTATGGGATTGTATTTTTTTATATTTTTTTTTTGGTTGAACCAGAAGGGTTTTTTCAACCTGACTGTGCAACTAGCAACTATGTATGCATTATTATTATGTATTATTAATTAATAGATAAAAAAATATATATTAATAATTATTAATAATAATAATAATAATTATTATTATCATTATTATTATTATTATTATTATTATTATTATTATTATTATTATTATTATTATTATTATTATTAACAATAATAAAAATAATAATAGTTATCATTCATAATTATTACTATTTTTATTATTCTTTGTATTATTGTATAGCACTTGTGCTCTTGCAGCACTAGTTTTTAAAGCTCACTTTAAATACCTCTAAATCTGCAGCTTTTATTAAAATAATCCCTGAGGATCCTGCCATGAAGATCAATGTGAAGGCACTTCCTGTTATCGGGTGACAACACTCTCTCCTGATCTCCCAATTGTACTTCTGCGTTGTCACCCTGTCCTACAGGTTCCTGATGGAGACCACGATCGTCCATTTCGATTACACAGGCATGGCCCACTGCTGTCACTATCAGGAAACCCGCCCTGAGAAATGCCATACAGCCACTGCTGGAGAGCCTGTAGACAGGAAGTGGCTGCAAAGAGGCTGCAGGGGATCAGCAGCACTGAGATGGAACAAGGGGTGAAAAAAAAAAAGGTGAACACTGGAATTTTATTATATAAATGGCAATTGTTTATGATACACAGAGCAAACCTGACGTCATCCAGTGAGGGTTTACATCTACTTTAATATCAGAGTCGCTATGTATTTGGAGGGGAGCTCGGCGTGGACTGCGGCGGTCTGCGCGGCGTGGCGTCTCGCCGTGACGAGATGAGATCTGGCAGTCTGTGGATCCGGGACTGTCTCGCCGCCTCCACCGGACCAGCTGCTGCTCTCGCCGGCTGTAGTCGGCTTGGACTGGAGGCTGAGGATGGGGTGACGGGATTCCTACCGGCTGCCAATTTTACATTTAATATTCTGAAGGCCCGTCCCTCGCATCGAACACAACCACCAAACCCCCCTGTAATAGGAGCCCGACTCACCCCCCACCCACCCCCCACCTGGGGCCATATCATTACTTTATATACATGTATACCCAGCATACATATTTATAGATCTACCGGGAGAGAGAGAGAGAGGGGGGAGGGGAGAGAGAGAACAGGAGATAAATAGAGAGAGAGAGAGAGAGAGAGAGAGAGAGAGAGAGAGAGGGGGGGAGGGGAGAGAGAGAACAGGAGATAAAGAGAGAGAGAGAGAGAGAGAGAGAGAGAGAGAGAGAGAGAGAGAGAGAGAGATATTCAGTGCATGGATGAATGAATGGATTAAATAGATGAATGACAAAGAAGAGATAGATAGATATATAGATAGATAGATAGATAGATAGATAGATAGATAGATAGATAGATAGATAGATAGATAGATAGATAGATAGATAGATAGATAGATAGATAGATAGATAATCAAAAGATAATAGATACATAGATGATATTTTTCAGGCTGGCCATACATTATACAATTTTCTTGTTCAACTTTCCTTTAGATTTACCAAAACCATCTAATATGAGGTCACATCTAAACACTTTCTATTTGTATCCAATCAGGAAGGCCCTTCTACTACATAGCTGAAGGTAAATCTAAAGAAAATTGAACAAGAAAATTATATAGTGTATGGTGAGCCTTAGTATAGATAGATAGATAGATAGATAGATAGATAGATAGATAGATAGATAGATAGATAGATAGATAGATAGATAGATAGATAGATAGATAGATAGATAGATAGATAGATAGATCTATTGATCAATATCTCTCTATTGATCGATGGATAGATCTGTCTGTCTATCATCCATTTATCCCATTCATCTATTATTTTTTCCATCAAGTCTATCCATCTATCTATCGATAAATTGATCTATTGGTCTATCTATCTATCTATCTATTAATTGATATCCATCTATTGATCAATAGATCGATAGATAGATAGACAGACAGATCTATCGATCAATAGATAGATATCGATCAATAGATACATAGACAGACAGATCTATCTATTGATTAATATCTATCTATTGATCGATAGATGGATAGAGCTGTCTGTCTATCTATCTATCATCCATTTATCCCATTCATCTATCATTTTCTCCATCAAGTCTATCCATCTATCTATCGATCAATTGATCTATTGGTCTATCTATCTATCAATCTATTGATCGAGTGGTCTATCTATCTGTCCATTGATCGATATCTATCTATTGATCGATAGATCTGTCTGTTTATCTATCTACCTATCTATCGATCAATAGATAGACAGATGGATAGACCACTCAATCAATAGATTGATAGATAGACCAATATATCGATAGATAGATGGATAGACTTGATGGAGAAAATTAGATGAATGGGATAAATGGATGATAGATAGATAGATAGATAGATAGATAGATAGATAGATAGATAGATAGATAGATAGATAGATAGATATTCAATGTGTCAGTAAGTGGAGTGCAGGAAACTCTCCCACTGCATTATGGGATCTGATTTGTTGTGTTTATCTTCTGTATGTAGGGGGAATGGACGCACACGGGAGGTAAAGTGCTGATCCCAGCAGGTGCACCCTGATCTCTGGCAGTGTATGGAGGAGATGTCAGTGTAACTCTGCCCTGCACTGACCTCTGACATTACCAGAATAGCAGCAGGAAGGTTCCTGTGTTCCCGGGCAGCCGGCCCACCGCAAGCCAAAGGTGACGCATCATCCCAGCGCCTACCAGCTGAAGGTGCCCCGGGGCAGGACGGGGGAGGTGATCACCCAGCCAGAGTTCAGTTCATGCCAGTTCATCATGTAACACATATTACCCAGAATTCATGTGAGGAGACGTACCGGAGACACGGGGCCATAAAGGGCCACTCCGGCCAAACAGATAACACATATAAAGGAGCCATATACATACTATAGACAGTATATATCCGCCATACAACACACATATATACCCGCCATACAACACACATATATACCCGCCATACAACACACACACACAGTATATACCCCCCATACAACACACACACAGTATATACCCCCCATACAACACACACACACAGTATATACCCCCCATACAACACACACAGTATATACCCCCCATACAACACACACACAGTATATACCCCCCATACAACACACACACACAGTATATACCCCCCATACAACACACACACACAGTATATACCCCCCATACAACACACACAGTATATACCCCCCATACAACACACACACAGTATATACCCCCCATACAACACACACACACAGTATATACCCCCCATACAACACACACACAGTATATACCCCCCATACAACACACACACAGTATATACCCCCCATACAGCACACATACAGTGGGGATGGAAAGTATTCAGACCCCCTTAAATTTTCCACTCTTTGTTATATTGCAGCCATTTGCTAAAATCATTTAAGTTCATTTATGTTCCTCATTAATGTACACACAGCACCTCATATTGTACACAGCACCCCATATTGTACACACAGCACCCCATATTGACAGAAAAACACAGAATTGTTGACATTTTTGCAGATTTATTAAAAAAGAAAAACTGAAATATCACATGGTCCTAAGTGTTCAGACCCTTTGCTCAGTATTTAGTAGAAGCACCCTTTTGATCTAATACAGCCATGAGTCTTTTTGGGAAAGATGCAACAAGTTTTTCACACCTGGATTTGGGGATCCTCTGCCATTCCTTCTTGCAGATCCTCTCCAGTTCTGTCAGGTTGGATGGTAAACGTTGGTGGACGGCTATTTTTAGGTCTCTCCAGAGATGCTCAATTGGGTTTAAGTCAGGGCTCTGGCTGGGCCATTCATGAACAGTCACGGAGTTGTTGTGAAGCCACTCCTTCATTATTTTAGCTGTGTGCTTAGGGTCATTGTCTTGTTGGAAGGTAAACCTTCGGCCCAGTCTGAGGTCCTGAGCACTCTGGAGAAGGTTTTCATCCAGGATATTCCTGTACTTGGCCGCATTCATCTTTCCCTCGATTGCAACCAGTCGTCCTGTCCCTGCAGCTGAAAAACACCCCCACTGCATGATGCTGCCACCACCATGCTTCACTGTTGGGACTGTATTGGACAGGTGATGAGCAGTGCCTGGTTTTCTCCACATATACCACTTAGAATTAAGGCCAGAAAGTTCTATCTTGGTCTCATCAGACCAGAGAATCTTATTTCTCACCATCTTGGAGTCCTTCAGGTGTTTTTTTAGCAAACTCCATGCAGGCTTTCATGTGTCTTGCACTGAGGAGAGGCTTCCGTCAGGCCACTCTGCCCTAAAACCCCAACTGGTGGAGGGCTGCAGTGATGGTTGACTTTCTACAACTTTCTCCCATCTCCCGACTGCATCTCTGGAGCTCAGCCACAGTGATCTTTGGGTTCTTCTTTACCTCTCTCACCAAGGCTCTTCTCCCCCGATAGCTCAGTTTGGCCGGACGGCCAGCTCTAGGAAGGGCTCTGGTCGTCCCAAACGTCTTCCATGTAAGGATTATGGAGGCCACTGTGCTCTTAGGAACCTTAAGTGCAGCAGAAATTGTTTTTGTAACCTTGGCCAGATCTGTGCCTTGCCACAATTCTGTCTCTGAACTCTTCAGGCAGTTCCTTTGACCTCATGATTCTCATTTGCTCTGACATGCACTGTGAGCTGTAAGGTCTTATATAGACAGGTGTGTGGCTTTCCTAATCAAGTCCAATCAGTATAATCAAACACAGCTGGACTCAAATGAAGGTGTAGACCCATCTCAAGGATGATCAGAAGAAATGGACAGCACCTGAGTTATATATATGAGTGTCACAGCAAAGGGTCTGAATACTTAGGACCATGTGATATTTCAATTTTTATTTTTTAATAAATTTGCAAAAATGTCAACAATTCTGTGTTTTTCTGTCAATATGGGGGGCTGTGTGTACAATATGGGGGGCTGTGTGTACAATATGGGGTGCTGTGTGTACAATATGGGGTGCTGTGTGTACAATATGGGGGGCTGTGTGTACAATATGGGGTGCTGTGTGTACAATATGGGGTGTTGTGTGTACAATATGGGGTGCTGTGTGTACATTAATGAGGAAAAAAAGTGAACTTAAATGAATAAAAAATTTAAGGGGGTCTGAATACTTTCCG
Source organism: Lithobates clamitans (assembly GCA_037952925.1). NCBI lineage: Eukaryota > Metazoa > Chordata > Amphibia > Anura > Ranidae > Lithobates > Lithobates clamitans. Next base: position 134,236 of record JBBGZY010002659.1, on the reverse strand, counting down.
TCCCCACTGTATATACCCGCCATACAACACACATATATACCCGCCATACAACACACATATATACCCGCCATACAACACACATATATACCCGCCATACAACACACATATATACCCGCCATACAACACATATATACACCCGCCATACAACACACATATATACCCGCCATACAACACACATATATACCCGCCATACAACACACATATATACCCGCCATACAACACATATATATATATATATATATACACCCACCATACAATACAAATACATATATTTTGCCTTCTCTGGTCCCGTCCCCCCCCGCCTCCCATCTTCAATATGATAACAATATTAACCCTTCTGTTTCCATTACATACCTTATTTTAGACCAGATGATGTCATCACTGGGTCTCTGTGCTTTTCTATGCAATGCAGGCACATCATGGCTGATGGGAGGGGCCAGCAGGGGGCTGTACAGAGCTTCCTGAAAACATCCTCAGTACTCCTCTCGAGAGCCCACAGCCCTGATGCAAGCAGTGGGAGGAGTCATGCAAATATATTTACATATAATCGCCCACATGTGATACTGAGTCTCCGTAATTGAAAGAACTGAAATCCAATGAATGAAAGGGGCGGGGTAAGGGACAGTCAGACTGGGAAGGGGCGGGGCCAGGGACAGTCAGGCTGGGAAGGGGTGGGCCAGGGACAGTCAGGCTGGGAAGGGGTGGGCCAGGGACAGTCAGGCTGGGGGGGGGGGGGGTGTCTAGATGATGCTGGACATCCGCCAACCAGGAAATGAGGCGGGGCTTTATTTGACTTGCTGCAGCTTCTAATGCACATGGTGAGAAGCTCACAGTGTGCGGTGAAATCAGAGGAAGCCGTTTCAGTCCAGGAGAGGAGCCGGTACAACTGTGCAAGACTGAAGGGGAGGCCGGAGGTCAGATTAAATCTGTAGCCAGCACTATTTTTAGCTCAGATAGCATAGAGCAGGGGCTTCCAAACTACTGAGAACCTGGATATAAGGGGGGACTCTGATAGGGACCCTGATGTAAAGAGAACTCTACAGGAGACATTGATGTAAGAGGGGACTCTGATGGAACCTGGATGTAGCGGGACTCTGATGGGGACCCTGGATGTAAGGGGGGGACTCTAAAGGAGATATTGATGTAAGAGGGGACTCTGATGGGGCCTGGATGTAAGCGGGAACTCTGAGGGGAACCTGGATGTAGGGGGAGACTCTGATAGGGACCCTGGATGTAAGGGGGGACTCTGATAGGGACCCTGGATGTAAGGGGGGACTCTGATAGGGACCCTGGATGTAAGGGGGGACTCTGATAGGGACCCTGGATGTAAGGGGGGACTCTGATAGGGCCTGGATGTAAGGGGGGATCTCGGATGGGGCCTAGATGTAAGGGGGGGGCTCTGATAGGGACCCTGGATGTAAGGGGGGGGCTCTGATAGGGACCCTGGATGTAAGGGAGGACTCTGATAGGGACTCTGGATGTAAGGGGGATCTCGGATGGGGCCTGGATGTAAGTGGGGGGGCTCTGATAGGGACCCTGGTTGTAAGGGGGGACTCTGATGGGGCCTGGATGTAAGGGGGATCTCGGATGGGGCCTAGGTGTAAGGGGGGGCTCTAATAGGGACCCTGGATGTAAGGGGGGGCTCTGAGAGGGACCCTGGATGTAAGGGAGGACTCTGATAGGGACTCTGGATGTAAGGGGGGACTCTGATGGGGCCTGGATGTAAGGGGGATCTCAGATGGGGCCTGGATGTAAGTGGGGGGGCTCTGATAGGGACCCTGGATGTAAGGGGGGACTCTGATGGGGCCTGGATGTAAGTGGGGACTCTGATAGGGACCCTGGATGTAAGTGGGGACTCTGATGGGGATTGGATGGAATTGGGGACTCTGATGGGGCCTAGATGTAAGGGGGAATCTGATGGGGCCTGGATGTAAGCGGGAACTTTGATTGGGCCTGGATGTAAGGGGAGGACTCTGATGGAGCCTGGATGTAAGTGGGGACTCTGATGGGGCCTGGAGGTAAGGGGGGACTCTGATGGGGCCTGGATGTAAGTGGGGACTCTGATGGGGCCTGGAGGTAAGGGGGGACTCTGATGGGGCCTGGATGTAAGGGGGGACTCTGATTGGGCCTGGATGTAAGGGGAGGACTCTGATGGAGCCTGGATGTAAGTGGGGACTCTGATGGGGCCTGGAGGTAAGGGGGGACTCTGATGGGGCCTGGATGTAAGTGGGGACTCTGATGGGGCCTGGAGGTAAGGGGGGACTCTGATGGGGCCTGGATGTAAGGGGGGACTCTGATGGGGCCTGGATGTAAGGGGGAATTCTGATAGGGCCTGGATGAAAGGGGGGACTCTGATGGGGACCCTGATGTAAGAATTGTGTCAGCCCACGACAATTAGTAAAATGATGATGTGACCCTTGCACTGAGAAGTTTGGAGACCCCTGGAGGAGAGCATAGTTAGAAGTTGAACCTCTGTCAGGTTTTTTTTCTCCTGCCTGTGTCATATGAGGGAGATCGGAATTCACTTCCTGTCCCAGTGACACGGCAGGAAGTGAGAGGAAATTCTCTGAAATTGGGGAGGGGCTTCTAGACAGGTGTGTCCCCAATGGAACCTTTCCCCTGACTTCCTCTTCTGGTGACAGTGGGCACATTGTATTGCCTCTGTGCAGACACTTGTGGGGCACTCGGTGGGTGTCACAAATGCAGGTTAAATGCCCCTTTTTGTAGCCTGTGCACAAGAACCCCAAATTAGATTGCAAGCTTCCGAGGCAAGTTCATCCTTGTAAAAGATTTCCGATCTGTTGATATAAAAGGTGCCCGGTGTGTATCCAGTCTACAAAAGTTCTTCCTCTCCCAGTCAGTGAATAGAGAGGTGAGTCAGGTGCGGAGGGCCGACGCTCATCGCCGAGCCGCCAACTTCATTCTTCCTCCATTATGTCTTGTCTGCAGCGCAGAAGACGCAACATCTCCGATAGATGGGAGGCGACGGCGGCGGAATTAGGTGCAGAATACCAGCTGATGCCACATTCCACCCCCGGCCTCAAGTCTTTTTGGGGATGTCTCTACCAGCTTTGCACATCTAGAGAGGGACATTTATCCCCATTCTTCTTTGTAGAATATCTCAAGCTCTGTCAGATTGGATGGAGAGCGTCTGTGAACAGCAATTTTCAAGTCTTGCCACAGATTCTCAATGGGATTTAGGTCTGGACTGTGACTGGGCCATTCTAACACATGAATATGCTTTCTAATAGCTGTCTAATAAATTATTTTAAAAACCTGTGTAGTGTGCTTTATTATTGACACTTTTTCCCTAGGTGAATGGGTAGGGGTACCATGTACCCCATACTCACTCACATAGGGTGGGGGGCCGGGATCTGGGGGCCCTCTTATTATAGGGGGCTTCCGGATTCCGATAAGCCCCCCGCCCGCAGACCCTGACAACCAACGGCCAGGGTTGTCGGGAAGAGGCCCTTGTCCTCACCAACATGGGGACAAGGTGCTTTGGGGTGGGGGGCCCCGCAGGGCCCCCCTCACCCAAAGCACCCACCCCCCCATGTTGAGGGCATGCGGCCTGGTACGGTTCAGAAAGAGGGGACACTCGCTCGTCCCCACCCCCTTTCCTGACCGTCCGGGCTGCGTGTTTGGATCGGGGTCTGGTATGGATTTTTGGGGCGACCCCATGCCGTTTTTTCGGCGTAGGGGGTTCCCTTTATAATCCATACCAGACTTAAGGGCCTGGTATGCCCCGCGACGGGACTCGCAAGGTGTCAATCTCGCTGATAAAAGCGGCGAGATTCATTTCCTTTTCTAGTCCCGTCGTACCCGAGTCACGTTTCAAATGAACGGACTTGGCCGTGTGTGGGCAAGTCCGTTTATTCTGAAAGTCCGACGTAACTCCGGTGAAAGTCCGGTGGAAAGATTGTCGGACCAAGTCTGCTGGAAAGTCCGCACGTGTGTACGAGGCATGAGATTGTCCTGTATTTGGCTCCATTCATCTTCCCATCAACTCTGACCAGCTTCCCTGTCCCTGCTGAAGAAAAGCATCCCCACCACATGATGCTGCCACCACCATGTTTCACGGTGGGGATGGTGTGTTCAGGGTGATGTGCAGTGTTAGTTTTCTGCCACACATCACATTTTGTTTTTAGGCCAAAATGTTCAATTTTGGTCTCATCTGACCAGAGCACCTTCTTCCACATGTTTCCTGTGTCCTCCACATGGCTTCTCACAAACTGCAGACAGGACTTCTTATGACTTTCTTTCACCAATGTCTTTCTTCTTGTCACTCTTCCATAAAGGTCAGATTTGTGGAGAACACGACTAATAGTTGTCCTGTGGACAGATTCTCCCACCTGAGCTGTGGATCTCTGCAGCTCCTCCAGAGTTACCATGGACCTCTTGGCTCTTCTCTGATGAATGTTCTCCTTGCCCGGCCGGTCAGTTTAGGTGGACGGCCATGTCTTGGTAGGTTTGCAGTTGTGCCATACTCTTTACATTTTCAGACGATGGATTGAACAGAGCTCCATGAGATGCTCAAAGCTTGGGATATTTTTTTTTATAACCTAACCCTGATTTATACTTCTCCACAACTTTATCCCTGACCTGTCTGGTGTGTTCCTTGGCCTTCATGATGCTGTTTGTTCACTAAGCTTCTTTAACAAACCTCTGCGGGCTTCAAAGAACAGCTGTATTTATACTGAGATTAAATTACACACAGGTGGACTCTATTTACTAATTAGGTGACTTCTGAAGGCAATTGGTTCTACTAGATCTTAGTTAGGGGTATCAGAGTAAAGGGGGCTGAATACAAATGTACCCCCCACACTTTTCACATATTTATTTGTAGACAATATTGAAAAATCATTTATCATTTTCCTTCCACTTCACAATTATGTGCCACTTGTTGGTCTATCACATAAAATCCCAATAAAATCCTAATAAAATACATTTACGTTTTTGGTTGTAACATGACAAAATGTGGAACATTTCAAGGGGTATGAATACTTTTTCAAGGCACTGTTATGCCCCGTACACACGGTCGGATTTTCCGCCGGAAAATGTTCGATGGGAACTTGTTGTAGGAAATTCCGATTGTGTGCACACAATTCCAACAGACAAAGCAGAAGAGCCGCACTGGCTATTGAACCTCATATTTCTCAGCTTGTCGTACATGTTGCACGTCACCGCGTTCTTGACGTTCGAAATTTCTGACAAGATTTGTGTGACCGTGTGTATGGAAGACAAGTTTGAGCCAACATCTGTCGGGAAAAATCCATGGATTTTGTTGTCGCAATATCTGATCGTGTGTACGGGGCATAAGTCACATCTCCAATCAATGATGTGCTGTGCCGTACTCCTGTACTACTTATCCCACATCTCCAATTACAGACACAGATCGGAGGATGATGAGGGTGATGATGATTGGTGGGAGGCTCATAATGATCTGATAACACGTCTCCCCCGAGAAGAACCCATTGTGACATTTCTGCCCATTATAGAATCGCTCCGAGCGACTCCCGACCTATTTATCATCAACACCGGTGTTCAGAATGAACCAAAATCCACCGAAGACTGTATACAGTAGAGATGACATCGTGACCAGGATTATCTATTATCTATCTATCTATCTATCTATCTATCTATCTATCTATCTATCTATCTATCTATCTATCTATCTATTCATTCCATATCTATCTATCTATCTATCTATCTATCTATCTATCTATCTATCTATCTATCTATCTATCTATCTATCTATCTATCTATCTATCTATCTATCTATCTATCTATCTATCTATATCCCTGGTGCCCAACCTGTGGCTCTTTGGTATATGATGTGCAGCCCTCAGTAGTCTGAACATTGATTGGGGTAATAGCATTGATCTCTACCAGCCTTCTCCTTCCGTCTTCTGCAGCATCTCCCCACCAACAATGTCCTCACTCTCTGGCCCTCATCTCCTCTATCCTGTCCTCACTCTCTGACCCTCATCTCCTCCATCCCGTCCTCACTCTCTGACCCTCATCTCCTCTATCCTGTCCTCACTCTCTGACCCCCATCTCCTCTATTCTGTTCTCACTCTCTGGCCCTCATCTCCTCTATTCTGTCCTCACTCTCTGACCCTCATCTCCCCTATTCTCTCCTCACTCTCTGACCCTCATCTCCTCTATCCTGTCCTCACTCTCTGACCCCCATCTCCTCTATTCTGTTCTCACTCTCTGGCCCTCATCTCCTCTATTCTGTCCTCACTCTCTGACCCTCATCTCCTCTATCCCGTCCTCACTCTCTGACCCTCATCTCCTCTATCCCGTCCTCACTCTCTGACCCTCATCTCCTCTATCCTGTCCTCTCTCTCTAACCCTCATCTCCTCTATCTTGTCCTCACTCTCTGACCCTCATCTCCTCTATCCCGTCCTCACTCTCTGACCCTCATCTCCTCTATCCCGTCCTCCCTCTCTGACCCTCATCTCCTCTATCCTGTCCTCACTCTCTGACCCTCATCTCCTCTATCCAGTCCTCACTCTCTGACCCTCATCTCCTCTATCCCGTCCTCACTCTCTGACCCTCATCTCCTCTATCCCGTCCTCTCTCTCTGACCCTCATCTCCTCTATCCTGTCCTCTCTCTCTGACCCTCATCTCCTCTATCTTGTTCTCACCCTCTGACCCTCATCTCCCCTATTCTCTCCTCACTCTCTGACCCTCATCTCCTCTATCCTGTCCTCTCTCTCTGACCCTCATCTCCTCTATCTTGTCCTCACTCTCTGACCCTCATCTCCTCTATCCTGTCCTTTCTCTCTGAACCCTCATCTCCTCTATCCTGTCCTCTCTCTCTGACCCTCATCTCCTCTATCCTGTCCTCTCTCTCTGACCCTCATCTCCTCTATCCTGTCCTCACTCTCTGACCCTCATCTCCTCTATCTTGTCCTCACTCTCTGACCCTCATCTCCTCTATCTTGTCCTCACTCTCTGACCCTCATCTCCTCTATCCTGTCCTCTCTCTCTGACCCTCATCTCCTCTATCTTGTCCTCACTCTCTGACCCTCATCTCCTCTATCTTGTCCTCACTGTCTGACCCTCATCTCCTCTATCCTGTCCTCTCTCTCTGACCCTCATCTTCCCTATTCTCTCCTCACTCTCTGACCCTCATCTCCTCTATCCTGTCCTCACTCTCTGACCCTCATCTCCTCTATCTTGTCCTCACTCTCTGACCCTCATCTCCTCTATTCTGTCCTCACTCTCTGACCCTCATCTCCTCTATCCCATCCTCACTCTCTGACCCTCATCTCCTCTATCTTGTCCTCACTCTCTGACCCTCATCTCCTCTATACCATCCTCACTCTCTGACCCTCATCTCCTCTATCCCATCCTCACTCTCTGACCCTCATCTCCTCTATCCTGTCCTCACTCTCTGACCCTCATCTCCTCTATACCATCCTCACTCTCTGACCCTCATCTCCTCTATCCCATCCTCACTCTCTGACCCTCATCTCCTCTATCCTGTCCTCACTCTCTGACCCTCATCTCCTCTATCCTGTCCTCACTCTCTGACCCTCATCTCCCCTATTCTCTCCTCACTCTCTGACCCTCATCTCCTCTATCCTGTCCTCTCTCTCGGACACTCATCTCCTCACTCTCTGACCCTCATCTCCTCTATTCTGTCCTCACTCTCTGACCCTCATCTCCTCTATCCCATCCTCACTCTCTGACCCTCATCTCCTCTATCTTGTCCTCACTCTCTGACCCTCATCTCCTCTATCTTGTCCTCACTCTCTGACCCTCATCTCCTCTATCTTGTCCTCTCTCTCTCTGACCCTCATCTCCTCTATCCTGTCCTCACTCTCGACCCTCATCTCCTCTATCCTGTCCTCACTCTCTTACCCTCATCTCCCCTATTCTCTCCTCACTCTCTGACCCTCATCACCTCTATCCCGTCCTCACTCTCTGACCCTCATCTCCTCTATCCCGTCCTCACTCTCTGACCCTCATCTCCTCTATCCTGTCCTCTCTTTCTGACCCTCATCTCCTCTATCTTGTCCTCACTCTCTGACCCTCATCTCCTCTATCCTGTCCCCACTCTCTGACCCTCATCTCCTCTATCCTGTCCTCACTCTCTGACCCTCATCTCCTCTATCCTGTCCTCACTCTCTGACCCTCATCTCCTCTATCCTGTCCTCACTCTCTGACCCTCATCTCCTCTATCCCGTCCTCACTCTCTGACCCTCATCTCCTCTATCCCGTCCTCACTCTCTGACCCTCATCTCCTCTATCCTGTCCTCTCTCTCTGACCCTCATCTCCTTTATCCTGTCCTCTCTCTCTCTGACCCTCATCTCCTCTATCTTGGGCTCAATCTCTGACCCTCATCTCCTCTATCCTGTCTTCACTCTCTGACCCTCATCTCCTCTATCCTGTCTTCACTCTCTGACCCTCATCTCCTCTATCAAGTCTCCAGTGTCTGACACTCCTCTCCAGCATTACATATACTGATCATTATATGCGGCCCTTCTGTGATTTCAGGGGCCACATTTGAGGCCTCCTTTAGCTCTTAAGTTACCAACCACTGATCTATATCATGTATATCTATTTATGTATCTATGTATAATATATATCCTATCTATCTATCTATCTATCTATCTATCTATCTATCTATCTATCTATCTATCTATCTATCTATCTATCTATCTATCTATCTATCTATCTATCTATCTATCTATCTTCTATATTTCTCGCCGTCTCCGGTGCTCAGTCAGGACATAAAATCTGTTTTTAATGAATTTTCTTCTTATTTAATCCGCCGGACTCGGCTCTTTCTTTTTCTTTTTTTGCCTCTTTTTGTTGTTCTCTGTGAGTTTTAATTGGCGTTGGGCTGGGATTCCCCGCGGTGACTCGGCGACCCCTTTGCTCGCTCAGGTCGCGGCCAACTTTTTGATGTTTCCGGAGTGATTAGGACAGAACAGGCTTTCCGCTGGGAATCGGCAGGTGGGGAGGCCGCGGCGCGGCGTTGCGTTGACACAGCTGAACGTCTCGGCGTGGAGGAAGGTTGACAAACAAAAGCGCAGGACAGAGGTGGGGAAAGGAATTTTTTCTCTGGGGGGATGGGGGGGTGGGTAACAATAAACAGTCAGGACTGCTGACCGAAGAGGTTTATAGACTTAAAAATTCCGACTGGCCAATGTGCATTTGTTTTAATCCACACACTCCGATGACATCACCGCGAGGGCCATTTTGCGCCCTTTTTTCGCTAAAGAGCAACGGCAATCTCCGAAATCCCGCTAACTGTCAGAGATTTCAATTTTTAATTCTGCGTTTGGCAGTTTCTCGGCTGCCAAGTACTTCGCCGAATAAAAGGTCATTGGCTGAAATCGCCTTGGACGGGACATAAAGGACGGCGCTCATTCCGGCCGGATATCAATGGCCGCGTCCGGCGCGGTTGCCCCGCGCGTTTTGGCATCAGCTGGCGGCATCTGTGAGAACCTGCGTTATGTAAGCCAGCATCCCGCCGGCTAATGAGGCGGAAGGACCCAGATGCCGGCAAAGATGTCCAATCAGGTGTGTCAAACGCGAAAAAAAAAGAAAAAACCCGCGTCCGGGCGCCTCGCTGGGGGGTCCTGATGGTTAACCCCTCGCAGGCTGGAAACCCACCCTAAGATCGCAGAGTCCCCTTTTTTACAACCAGCAGGATGCAAGCACCATAAACTACCGCAGCCAACCAGATTTCACCATTCACCCTTTTCATTTTAGTATTCTTACACCTGATTGGTCGGGGTGACTACATTCTGCACCTTCTTGTTTAGTGATCCCCAAAGCTGCACTTTACACAATAAAAAGGCAAGACGAGGTCAGCCTATCCGAGTGTTCCAGGGCTCCCGGCACCGCCCACTCCCTGGGCCACGCCCCACACTCACAGCAGGATCATTAGACAGGAGGTGGCAGTCCTGATTAGCGGAGCAGTAAAAGGCCTGCTGAATAATGGTGGGTTTCCTGACTTTACCGCAGCTGCAGCACTTCCTGGACAGCACTGCCATTCCCTGGCTGGATGGATCTCTTGTGTGTAGTGTGGGGAGCTCACAGATCTGTAACCTTTCTAGAGAATTCTGTGCTGGGAGAGATGTACATAGACTGTGTTGTTCCCCGGAGGTCAATCTGACTGTGACCCCGTCCTCAGAATTCTAGATGTGTGTCCCGGAACAATGACTTCACTTGTTCTACAGTCTGAGCAACTCCCAACCTCATCCAACCCCCGTCCACCCATTCATCCCAGACTAAGGAGGTGTCACCGAATACTATCTACCCCATCTATCTATCTATAGATCCCATTATCTATCTATCTATCTATCTATCTATCTATCTATCTATCTATCTATCTATCTATCTATCTATCTATCTATCTATCTATCTATCTATCTATCTATCTATCTATCTATCTATCTATCTATCTATAGATCCCACTATCTATCTATCTATCTATCTATCTATCTATCTATCTATCTATCTATCTATCTATCTATCTATCTATCTATCTATCTATCTATCTATCTATCTATCTATCTATCTATCTATCTATCTATCTATCTATCTATCTATCTATTCTATCTATCTATCTATTCTATCTATTCTATCTATTCTATCTATCTATTCTATCTATCTATCTAATCTATCTATCTATTCTATCTATCTATCTATCTATCTATCTATCTATCTATCTATAATCTATCTATAGATATAGATAGATAAATAGATATTTATATATAAATAATAATTTTATATATATATATATATATATATATATATATATACAGTATATATGTTTTCTTTCAATCAAATGACGCCGGTCGGCGAGCGAAATGAAGAGTTTCTAGTTGGCAAAATCAAATTTTGCCGAATTGGCTGTGCCCATCCCCAGTCCTGGGTGACCCGGCCGTCCTCAGCTAAGTGATTCTGTTTCCCCCCCCCCCCGCAGAGCTCGGTGGTGGCCCCCAGGAAGGACCCGCAGTTCTGCCATCTGGATTTCTATGGAGAGAACAGTCTGCTCCTGGGGCTTATGGGTCTGTTTAGCTTGGCAGAGCGTAGCCGTGTACGGACGGGGACAATGCCCGCTGGCCAAATAAAGCTTTGTTATAGGACATGGAACAGCAGCTGCTGGAAGAAGGACAGAGCCCTGAGACAAAGTATATACAATGTATACCAAATGTATACAATGTGGCAAGATAAATGATTTAAATGGGAGCAGAGGGGTGGATATGATTCGCCCTGTGCGTGTGCTTTAAAAGCTTTCTGCATAGCTTCACATATATGTACACGATCTCCTGTATATACATGCATACTTTATATCGGGGTGGCCGTAAAGTTTCCAATTTGTACCGCAATAAAACAAAACTTAATACAAATAACAAAAGGATAAAGGGCTGGCGGACTTTGGAATGTGCATGTTGCTGCGCGGTCCGGTTTTGCAGCCAGTTTATTTTAATGGTGTGCGAAGCGCACCGGAACACGGAAAAAGTAGTGCAAGCAGGTCACGCTCTAACAAACCACATGGTACAGCTCAATTTGGTGCCCGTGAACGTGCTGCGTTTGCGTTCGCCATTTGGGGCGTAATTCACAATTTCTTGGCACCCACACGCACTCGCAAAGGCAGCAAGTTCACCTGCGGTTTCCTGCATCGCGGTTTGGTGCGAACCGGCCCTAAGGCTTAGGTTGTGACCGAGTGCAAGTGTCAGGACAGTCACTCTTCATACTAAGCTGTCCCAGATTTGCCAGGACGGCCGCGCTTTTTACTAAGCTGTCCCGGATTTGCCAGGACGGCGGTGCTTTTTACTAAGCTGTCCCGGATTTGCCAGGACGGCCGGGCTTTTTACTAAGCTGTCCCGGATTTGCCAGGATGGCCGCACTTTTTACTAAGCTGTCCCAGATTTGCCAAGACAGCCGCACTTTTTACTAAGCTGTCCCGGATTTGTCAGGGCGGTCACGCTTTTTACTAAGCTGTCCCGGATTTGCCAAGACAGTCGCGCTTTTTACTAAGCTGTCCTGGATTTGCCAAGACAGTGACGCTTTTTACTAAGCTGTCCTGGATTTGCCAAGACAGTCGCGCTTTTTACTAAGCTGTCCCGGATTTGCCAGGAAGGCCGAGGTTTTTACTAAGCTGTCCCGGATTTGTCAGGAAGGTCACGCTTTTTACTAAGCTGTCCCAGATTTGCCAGGACGGCCGCACTTTTTACTAAGCTGTCCCGGATTTGTCAGGAAGGTCACGCTTTTTACTAAGCTGTCCCAGATTTGCCAGGACGGCCGCGCTTTTTACTAAGCTGTCCCGGATTTGCCAGCACGGCCGCACTTTTTACTAAGCTGTCCTGGATTTGCCAAGACAGTCGCACTTTTTACTAAGCTGTCCTGGATTTGCCAAGACAGTCGCGCTTTTTACTAAGCTGTCCCGGATTTGCCAGGACGGCCGCACTTTTTACTAAGCTGTCCTGGATTTGCCAGGACGGCCGCACTTTCTACTAAGCTGTCCTGGATTTGCCAGGATGGCCGCGCTTTTTACTAAGCTATCCCGGATTTGCCAAGACGGCTGCACTTTTTACTAAGCTGTCCCAGATTTGTCAGGACGGTCACGCTTTTTACTAAGCTGTCCCGGATTTGTCAGGACTGTCATGCTTTTTACTAAGCTGTCCCGGATTTGCCAGGACGGTCACACTTTTTACTAAGCTGTCCCGGATTTGCCAGGACAGCCGCGCTTTTTACTAAGCTGTCCCGGATTTGCCAGGACGGCCGCGCTTTTTACTAAGCTGTCCCGGATTTGCCAGGACGGCCGCGCTTTTCACTAAGCTGTCCCAAATTTGTCAGGATGGCCACGCTTTTTACTAAGCTGTCCCGGATTTGCCAGGACAGTCGCGCTTTTTACTAAGCTGTCCCGGATTTGTCAGGACGGTCACGCTTTTTACTAAGCTGCCCCAGATTTGTCAGGCAAAGAGATGCAAAGAGATGCAAGTTCCAGTCCAACATGAGCTCTGATAGCCGACTCTACACATGACGCAATTCGTTTAGTTCCGAATTTATTTTTCGAATGAAAATTCAACAAATTCATTCATGTGGAAATATTGAAAAACAAGAACGAAAACCTGAAAATTCTAAAGAATGAAAATCGGAACGAAAATCCGAAAATCCAAAAAAATGAGAAAATCCGAAAATCCAAAAGAGCGAAGATCTGAAAATTCCAAAATCCGAAATAATAACTAATGTGAAAATCCAAAAATTCGGAAATCCGAAAGTAAGAACGAAAATTCAAAAGAGCGAAAATCCAAAAATAAGAATGAAAACCCGAAAATCCAAAAATTTGAAAATCCAGAATAAGAACGAAAATCCGAAAATTCAAAAGAGCGAAAATCCGAACATAAGAACGAAAATCTGATCATTCCAAAATAATAACTAACTAATAATAACTATTACTAACTATTAAATTATAGGTATTGGAATTTTCTTTCAAATTTTCCTTTCAAAAGTAACTAATTCGAACATCCAAAAATACGAAAAATACGAAAAGTAAGAACAAAAATACGAAAATCCAAAAATTAGAAAATCCAAAAGTAAATCCGAAAATCCGAAAATCCGAAATAATATCAACTAATTCGAACATCCAAAAATGTGAAAATTCAAAAATTCGGAAATCCGAAAGTAAGAACGAAAATTCAAAAGAGCGAAAATTCTAACACAAGAACGAAAATCTGAAAATTCGAAAATCCAAAATAATAACTAATTAAGTCAAACATCCAAAAATGTGAAAATCCAAAAATTTGTTAATCCGAAAGTAAGAGCGAAAATCCGAAAATTCAAAAGAGCGAAAATCCGAACACAAGAACGAAAATCTGATAATTCGAAAGTCTGAAATAATAACTAACTAATAATAACTATTACTAACGATTAAATTACGAATGGAACGAATGGAATGTAACAAATTAATAATAATAAATAACAATTATAATAATAAAAACTTTTTATTACTATTTATTATTAATTTGTTCCGTTCCATTCGTTTAGATGCGGCATTCGTTATTTCGGATAATTCGTAACTTGAGATGAATTTGTATTCGTTACGTTCACTAACAGCCAAATTTGAAAGGAAATTCCAATACCTAGAATTTAATAATTTAGTAATAGTTATTATTAGTTAGTTATTATTTCGAATTTTCAGAATTTCGTTCTTATGTTCAGATTTTCGCTCTTTCGAATTTTCGGATATTCTTTCTTATTTTTTGCATTTTCGAATTTTACAAACTTACAATTTTACAAATTTACGATCATAACGAATGACCCGCAAAACAAAAAACTAATGAAACTAAATTGAACACATTTTTCGTCAGTGCAATGTCTAGAACATGCTGCATTTTTCTCGTACAGGAATGTATTGGAACGCAGTAAAACGCACCAAAAACGCGCTGGAACGCATCAGAATGCACCAAAAATGCACTGGACCCCAGCACAATGAAAAAAAAAAAAACAGGAGAAAATGAAGAAAAAAAGCTTCAGAAATGCGCCAAAAATGCGTTAAAAACGCGCATGCAGAAACGCATCGAGAATGGATCTGGAGTGCGTTATATATATATATATATATATATGGTATTATATATAAAATCAATCGGTAGAGTCGGGTGCATTGCCTGGCTGCTGATCCCCATCACAAAATCTCCAGGTGACGTTTCCTGGAAGTGATTTCCAGCCGTTCATCAAGAATGCTGATTGCGTTGTCTGACCCGTATTGGGGGGGGGGGATTGTTTTAAGTCTTTATAAGTAATTCCGTCTTGGAAACTGCTCTACGGAACTGAGGAATCGCTCCTCGTTACGGTAAAGACGGTCTTACGGGAAGACCTTGAGCGCTTTTTTTTTTTTTTGCCGCCGTCCCGTAAAGAATCTCGGGGAGGGGGGGGTAACGTCACGGAGACAGATCCCAGCTGACGGCGGGGGTGACTAAGTAAGCGGGTCACGCGGGGTTAACAGGCTCTTTATGAGCGGAGCGCCACCAGCCAATCGCGCACCTAATTGGTTAAGTGGCGTCTATCTGCGTTCGCGGTTGGAGGTCGCGGGGGGGTCAGCGCCTTCGCCTTGTCAGCTCGATTCCTCACTCCAAGTCCAGATCCGTTGTTGGCCCATGGAGCTGCGCGGACTTAGTCTCCATGGAAACCCCATCGGCCTGTTATTACCACCCCCCCTTCTTCCTCCAGTGGCCCCCCCTACTTCCTCCGGTACACAAGGTCGGTCACCCCCCCCCCCCCGGCAGGCGATCAGGAGCGCCGGGGAGCTGGGAGCCAGCGTGAAAACAGGAGAAGCGCGCCCTTTCACCTAGAAAATAGAGAGCGGTGCGTTCAAGCGAGCGGCCGCGCTGCTTTGCCCCCCGGGAGGGCGGCACAATAATAGGCTCATCAGTCTTGGCGGTTCTGTAGAAGAAGAAGAAAAAAAAAAAAAAGAAAGAAAATGATTTTGCCGCGGCCCACCTATGGCAAATGTCAATTATTTTGCCTGAGAAACGGGATTCGTGACATTTACATCCGGCTAATGACCCCCCTCTTGTATAATGAATGGTGCAGGTTTTCATGTTATCACTCACTGTAATGTAGCAAATCACCCACCTGCCCCACCCCCCGCCGCCCCACTCCTTCTTTGGTGCCTGTCAATGGGAAGGCAGCTTTTAGTGAGATTAAATGTTTTCATGTCATCATCACCAGCACTGGGGCCAGGCAAAGGGAGGGTGGGGCAGTAGGGACAGCCGCCCCAGGCGCAGCATGCACACAGGGCAGGGAGGGACAGGTGCCCCGAGCACAGCACACAGGGAAGAGAGGGGCAGTACACAGGGCAGGGAGGGGCAGTACACAGGGCAGGAAGGCACAGAACACAGGGCAGGGAGGGGCAGCACACGGGGCAGCACACGGGGCAGGGAGGGGCAGCACACGGGGCAGGGAGGGGCAGCACATGGGGCAGGGAGGGGCAGCACACGGGGCAGGGAGGGGCAGCACACAGGGTAGGGAGGGGCAGCACACGGGGCAGTCGCCCCAAGCACAGCACACAGGGCAGGGAGGGGCAGCACACGGGGCAGGGAGGGGCAGCACACGGGGCAGCACACGGGGCAGGGAGAGGCAGCACACGGGGCAGGGAGGGGCAGCACACAGGGTAGGGAGGGGCAGTACACGGGGCAGTCGCCCCAAGCACAGCACACAGGGCAGGGAGGGGCAGCACACGGGGCAGGGAGGGGCAGCACACGGGGCAATCGCCCCAAGCACAGCACACAGGGCAGGGAGGGGCAGCACAGAGGGCAGGGAGGGGCGGGCGAACCCGAGCACAGCACACAGGGCAGGGAGGGGCAGCACACGGGGTTAGGGAGGGGCAGCACACGGGGTAGGGAGGGGCAGCACATGGGGCAGTCGCCCCAAGCACAGAACACAGGGCAGGGAGGGGCAGCTGCCCCAAGTACAGCACACAGGGCAGGGAGGGGCGGGCGAACCTGAGCACAGCACACAGGGCAGGGAGGGGCAGCACACCACAAGGCAGGGAGGGGCGGGCGCCATGAGCACAGCACACAGGGCAGGGAGGAGTGACCACCCTGAGCACAGTACACAAGGCAGGGAGGGGAGGGCGCCCCGAGCACAGCACACAAGGCATCAGGGGCAGTCGCCCCCCGAGCACAGCACACAGGGCAGGGAGGAGTGGCCACCCTGAGCACAGCACACAGGGCAGTACCCTCCTATCTACGCCAAGCGGTAAGAGGACACAGTTGTGCATCTTTGCCCTGGGTGCTGAGGTAGCCTGTCCCAGCACTGGCCACCACCCCTTTCCTTGCCCAGTATTTATGTCTATTCCTGCATGTTGGTGGGCAGACAGCTTCAAGAAACACAAAATGTTTTCATGTTATCACCACCAGCTTTCTTGCCCAGTATTTATGTGTTTTTCTGCATGCCAGTGAGCAGACAGCTGCTAGAATCCAAAAAAAAATTTTTCATGCCATCACCACCCCCTTCTATGCCCAGTATTTACTGTATATGTATTTCTGCATGTTGGTGGGCAGACAGCTTCTGGAAGTACAAATTATATTCATGCTATTACCACTACTACCTGCCTTCTCTGACCAGTATTTGTCTATTTTTACATGCTGGTGGGCAGACAATAATGTGGTCATACCATCACCGCCACCCTCAGTCACCCCATTCCTGGACCATATTTTATGTATACTTCTTCATGCTGGTGGGCAGACAGCTTCAAGAAACATGAAACGTTTTCACGTTATCACCACCCATTCCTGGATTGGTATTTATGTTTTTTGGCATGTTAGTGGGCAGACAGCTTTAAGAAACACAAATTGTTTTCATGCTATTACCGCCCATCCCTTGCCCGGTATTTACAGTGCCTTGAAAAAGTATTCATACCCCTTGAAATTCTCCACATTTTGTCATGTTACAACCAAAAATGTAAATGTATTTTATTGGGATTTTATGTGATAGACCAACACAAAGTGACACATAATTGTGAAGTGGAAGGAAAATGATAAATAGTTTTCATAATTTTTTTACAAATAAATATGTGAAAAGTGTGTGTGTGTGTGTGTGTAGGGGGTACATTTGTATTCAGCCCCCTTTACTCCGATACCCCTAACTAAAATCTAGTGGAACCAATTGCCTTCAGAAGTCACCTAATTAGTAAATAGAGTCCACCTGTGTGTCATTTGATCTCAGTATAAATGCAGCTGTTCTGTGAAGCCCTCAGAGGTTTGTTAGAGAACCTTAGTGAACAAACAGCATCATGAAGGCCAAGGAACACATCAGACAGCTCAGGGAAAAAGTTGTGGAGAAGTATAAAGCAGGGTTAGGTTATAAAAAAATATCCCAAGCTTTGAACATCTCACGGAGCTCTGTTCAATCCATCATCAGAAAATGGAAAGAGTATGGCCCAACTGCAAACCTACCAAGACATGGCCGTCCACCTAAACTGACCGGCCGGGCAAGGAGAACATTCATCAGAGAAGAGCCAAGAGGTCCATGGTAACTCTGGAGGAGCTGCAGAGATCCACAGCTCAGGTGGGAGAATCTGTCCACAGGACAACTATTAGTCGTGTTCTCCACAAATCTGACCTTTATGGAAGAGTGACAAGAAGAAAGACATTGGTGAAAGAAAGTCATAAGAAGTCCTGTTTGCAGTTTGTGAGAAGCCATGTGGAGGACACAGCAAACATGTGGAAGAAGGTGATCTGGTCAGATGAGACCAAAATTCAACTTTTTGGCCTAAAAGCAAAACGCTATGTGTGGCGGAAAACTAACACTGCACATCACCAGGGCCGTCTTTAGCGCAGGGCAAACGGGGCACTTGCCCTGGGCCCAATCTTTGTTGGGAGGCCCGCGCCAGCCGTGAATTGGGGCCCCGATCACAGCTTTGCAGAGCGCACAGAGGATACGGGAGGGGGCGGGGCCGGGAGCTCCACTGACCCCGCCCACGTGCAGCCTGTGTACTCGGAAAAGAGCTTCTGTAGTGAGAGCCAGTGATCGGAGTGGGAGTGTCAGTGGAGCTTCCGGCCCCGCCCCCTCTATACTGGCTGGTGAATACAGAGGTCCGGGGGCGGGGCCGGGAGCTCCAATGACACTCCCACTCCGATCACTGGCTCTCACTACAGGTGCTCTATCCCCAGTACACAGGCTGCACGTGGGCGGGGTCAGAGCGTCAGTGGAGCTCCCGGCCCCGCCCCTCTCAGCTGGCTACCGCGGAATACATCCTCCCATGTCCTCTGTGCACTGCAACTTTGAAAAGGTTCCTTCATTATTTACTTTTATGCGACTTTACACTCTCTGGCACTCACGTTGCATCAAAGTCCCATCAAAGTAGTGCAGGAACCTTTTCAAAGGCGACTTTGAAAAGGTTCCTGCACTACTTTGATGCGACTTGAGTGCCAGAGAGTGTAAAATCTCATCAAAGTCGCATCAAAGTAGTGCAAGAACTTTTTTTTTTTTTAAAGCCGCTGCAACTTTGAAAAGGTTCTTGAACTACTTTGATGGGACTTTGATGCAACTTGAGTGCCAGAGAGTGTAAAGTCGCATGAAAGTAATATTGAAGGAACTTTTTCAAAGTTGCAGCGGCTTTGAAAAGGTTCTTGCACTACTGTTTAATGCGACTTTACACTCTCCGGCACTCAAGTTGCATCAAAGTCCCATCAAGGTAGTGCAGGAACCTTTTTAAAAGGCCCTGCGACTTTGAAAAAGTTCCTGCACTACTTTGATGCGACTTTGATGAGATTTTATACTCTCTGGCACTCAAGTCACATCAAAGTAGTGCAGGAACCTTTTCAAAGTGGCAGAGACGTGCAAAAGTCACATCAAAAGTTGCATCAAATTTACATTCAATACTTTCCTATTGGGGGAAAAAATGCAAAACAAAAAAAAAAAAGCATGTTTAAAAACGCAAAACGCACCAATCACAACAAGCCTAGGTGTAAACCAGGTTCAGACTCCAAAGTCGGAGTGCAAACTTTGGCTGGGTGCGACTTGGATGCGACTTGTTGTCCCGCTGCAAAGTCGCGCACCCACCGTTGCTCCACTTTCATGCAACCTCTGAGAGATAACATTTGACGTTTATGTCCC
Organism: Lithobates clamitans; assembly: GCA_037952925.1. Taxonomy (NCBI): domain Eukaryota; kingdom Metazoa; phylum Chordata; class Amphibia; order Anura; family Ranidae; genus Lithobates; species Lithobates clamitans. The sequence continues at coordinate 114,637 of JBBGZY010002659.1, read as the reverse complement.
TCGAGTCGCGTGAAAGTCGGGCCAGAGTGCTGCGTGAACTGCTTTTGAAGTCGCTGTGACTTTAAGTCGCACATCTCTGAACGGTTATCATTGGAAAACATGGGGGGGTGTACGACTTGTCATGCGACTCTGATGTCCAAAAGTCGCACGACAAGTCGCACAAGTGCAAATGGAGTCTCACACACTACAGGTGCGGCTGAGTGCGTTTCCAGCGCTTAATTCTCGCACTTCGCATTTCAATAGGCCGAACGTGCGAGAAATGCGGAGAAGAAGTCTCTGACCCCCCTGTTGCAGAATCGGCAATTAATGGTGGAAGGGGCGGCGCGTTTCTGCATCTTTAAGGAAAGGATGCGATTTTGCGCCCGTTCCCCGACACACACACACGGCGTAAATGTATCCTTAATAAAAAAAAACAAATCGCTACAAAAGATGAATGAATGAACCGTGTGATGATTGTAGAAGAGGAGGATGTAATGGACGGGACGCGGCGGAGAGATTCATGGCGCGGTTTTTCTCTCCTTTTCCTCGCGGTGGAACGCGGGGAGGGCCCTCGGCGGGGCATTGTGTGCCGCGCTCTGTCATGTCTCGGAGGAGAGCTTCTCCTTTTGTTCCTCAGTGTGGGAAAAGAGGCTCTTAGGAAGTCTTCTATTCATCACCATAGAGCCCATACAACTCCGCCACCACAAAGAGCCGGCATAATCCGCCCAACCAGCGCCATACGAGGCATAAAATCCGCTCCGCCCGCCATCTACAATGAAGAGGATTTAAAGGTCGAAACTTTTTTTTTTTTTTTTTAATGGGGTAAAGCCCCGGTATCATCTTATATCCCACCGGAGAGATTTCCCTTAATTTCCTGTACTGCACATGCAAGAAATCTCTCCAAAACAAGGGAAAAGCCCTCTAAGCTGCCACCAGAACGGGTGTCCCTGCTGGATGATTTCACTTCACTTCCTGTTTTGGTGACAACTCAAAAGTTTGGGTTCCCCACCGCTTTGGATGCTACCTTCTCTGCACTCCACCACCGCTCCGTGTGTCAAGAAGAGCCTTCATACTTCTGGGTATGGGGGAGCATGTGACCTCCTCCTCTTCCTCCCAGGATGCAGTGCTGTAGCATGAGTGGACAATCCCCCCCCCCCCCAAACCCCTCGACTCACTGAACTGAAACAGCCACCCAGACCTCTGACTTTCCTATCTCTAGACCAGTGATATCCAAACTGCGGTCCCTTTGTTTTCTTTTATCTGGCCCTTGGGGCACTATTCCATCCACTGACACCAACAATGGGGCACTATTCCTCCCACTGCCCATTGGGCTTAATCATTCCCAATGTCACCAACAATGGGGCAAAATTCCTTCCACTGACACCAATGATGCGGCACTATTCCTCCCAGTGATACCAATGTTGGGGCACTATTCCTCCTACTGACACCAATGATGGGGCACTATTCCTCCCAGTGATACCAATGTTGGGGCACTATTCCTCCCACTGATACCAATGTTGGGGCACTATTCCTCCTACTGACACCAATGATGGGGCACTATTCCTCCCACTGATACCAATGATGGGGCACAATTCCTCCCACTGACACCAATGATGGGGCACTATTCCTCCCACTGATACCAATGATGGGACACTATTCCTCCCACTGACACCAATGATGGGGCACTATTCCTCCCACTGACACCAATGATGGGACACTATTCCTCCCGCTGACACCAATGATGGGGCACTATTCCTCCCACTGACACCAATGATGGGGCACTATTCCTCCCACTGATACCAATGATGGGACACTATTCCTCCCACTGACACCAATGATGGGGCACTATTCCTCCCACTGACACCAATGATGGGGCACTAGTCCTCCCACTGACACCAATGATGGGGCACTAGTCCTCCCACTGACACAAATGATGGGGCACTATTCCTCCCACTGATACCAATGATGGGACACTATACCTCTCACTGACACCAATGATGGGGCACACTTCCTCCCACTGATACCAATGATGGGACACTATTTCTCCCACCAATACCAATGATGGGGCACTATTTCTCCCACTGATACCAATGATGGGGCACTATTCCTCCCATTGACACCAATGATGGGGCACTATTCCTCCCACTGATACCAATGATGGGACACTATTCCTCCCACTGATACCAATGATGGGACACTATTCCTCCCATTGACACCAATGATGGGGCACTATTCCTCCCACTGATACCAATGATGGGGCACTATTCCTCCCACTGATACCAATGATGGGACACTATTCCTCCCATTGACACCAATGATGGGGCACTATTCCTCCCATTGACACCAATGATGGGGCACTATTCCTCCCACTGATACCAATGATGGGGCACTATTCCTCCCACTGATACCAATGATGGGACACTATTCCTCCCATTGACACCAATGATGGGGCACTATTCCTCCCATTGACACCAATGATGGGGCACTATTCCTCCCACTGATACCAATGATGGGGCACTATTCCTCCCATTGACACCAATGATGGGGCACTATTCCTCCCATTGACACCAATGATGGGGCACTATTCCTCCCATTGACACCAATGATGGGGCACTATTCCTCCCATTGACACCAATGATGGGACACTATTCCTCCCACTGATACCAATGATGGGGCACTATTCCTCCCATTGACACCAATGATGGGACACTATTCCTCCCATTGACACCAATGATGGGACACTAGTCCTCCCACGGATACCAACAAGGGTCACTATTCCTTCCAAATTATGGAATACTAATCCTCACAATTTCCTTCTAAAAAAAGGGGAATTTTCCCCCGTGTGGGGTTTTTTAGCAGCAAATAGGTGCAAAAATACTACATGTAATTAGGGTTATTTAGATTTTTTATTTATGACACAATATCGAAAATATAACACTAATGGTTAAAATATGAGCTGTGGTACAGGAATTATAAAAGCAACAGCACAAGTGAGACTGAACACAAATTACACAATTTTTAAGCGCTAAAAATGTTATGTTATTTAAACAAATGTTCATTACTACGGTATTTTATTTTATTTTGTGGTCATGTCTATGAATTTCAATATATGTAAAATTTTTCACAGCGTATTAATCCTCTGAAGAAGACCCGGCAGGGTCGAAACGCGTCAGTTTTCCCTTATTATCAACATTTTTAGCGCTTGAAAATTATGTAATTTGTGTTCAGTCTCACTTGTGCTGTTGCTTTTATATCTCCTGTACCACAGCTCATATTTTACCACTAGTGTTATATTTTTGATATCATGTCATCAATAAAAAATCTAAGTAACCCTAATTACATGTATTATTTTTCCACCTATTTGCTGCTAAAAAACCCCACACGGGGGAAAATTCCCTTTTTTTGACACTTATCGGGGTGTGCAGCATCCTTCTTTTCTCATACAGTGTCTCCCCTTTACAATTCCTCCCAATGACACCAACAATGGGCACTATTCCTACAAATAATGGGACACTATTTCTCTCCATGATCGCAACGAAGAGACACAATTCCTCCCAATGACACCAACAATGGGGCGCTATCTCTCCCAATTACACCAATGATGGGGCGCTTTTTTTAATCAATGACACCAACAAAGGGGCATTATTTGCTCCCACTAATTCTAGCCGGTGACCCTGCCCCATGCCAATATAAGTAGTGGCACACCGCGCACCCGGCATTAGAGCAGGAGAGAGTGTTGAGTCAACATCGGAAGAAGAACAGAGGGAGAAGACAGTGGAGAAGACCTGGCAAAAGAGCGAGAAGATATCGGAGAAGACCCAGCAGAGGCAGAAGACAGCGGACAGAGGGAGAAGATCCGGAGAGGGCTAGAAGACATCAGCGGAGAGGGGAGAAGACATCAGCGGAGAGGGGAGAAGACATCAGCGGAGAGGGGAGAAGACATCAGCGGAGAGGGGAGAAGACATCAGCGTAGAGGGGAGAAGACATCAGCGTAGAGGGGAGAAGACATCAGCGTAGAGGGGAGAAGACATCAGCGTAGAGGGGAGAAGACATCAGCGGAGAGGGGAGAAGACATCAGCGGAGAGGGGAGAAGACATTAGCGGAGAGGGGAGAAGAACCGATAGAGGCAGAAGACGTCAGCGGAGGAGGCAGAAGAGCCGGAGAGGGGAGAAGAGATCGGAAGAGATGACGGAGCTGCCTTAATAAATTACTTTAAAAACCTGTGTACTGTGTTTTATGTTGGACACTTTTTTTTAGGTGAATGGGTAGGGGTACAATGTACCCCATACTCATTCACATAGGGTGGGGGCCAGGATTTGGGGGCCCCATTGTTAAAGGGGGCTTCCAGATTCCTATCAGCTCCCCGCCTGCTGACCCCGGCAACCAACGGTCAGGGTTGTCAGGAAGAGACCCTTGTCCTCATCAACATGGGGGCAAGGTGCTTTGGGGAGGGGGGGGCGCAGGGCCCCCCTGCCCCCAAAGCACCCCCCCATGTAGAGGGCATGCGCCCTGGTATGGTTCAGGAGGGGTGGGGGTGCTCGCTCGTCCCCACCCCCTTTCCTGACCTTCTGGGCTGTGTGCTCAAAAAAGGGTCTGGTATGGATTTTGGGGGGACCCCCAGCCTGGTATACTCTTGGAGGGGGAACCCATGCCGTTTTTTAATTCCCCTTCAAGATCATCAGAGCACAAGTCACATGCCAAAGTCGGATCAGTTAGGACTGCGATCCGACTTTGATCCGACTTCAGTGATATTCAATAGGCTGAAGTAGGATCAAAGCTGGACCAAAGTAGTACAGGGAGCATTTTCAAAGTCGGACCGACTTGTGTCGGAACCAGTTAAGACGGCTCCCATAGGGAAACACTGTCGGAACGTTTGTCGTACCAGTGTGAACCTGGCCTGATTGGACAAGCTAAAGTTAGAAGCTGATTGGCTACCATGCACAGCGGCACCAAAATTTTGCACTCTCCAGTTTTAGTGAATCAACCCCCCCATAGACTTGCATTGTGGGGAGGAGCAGTAAAGTGCGAACTTTGTGCATCGCTGCGGAGAAGGAAGCAGAGACTGCCTATGTAATGAAAAAACATGGCCGCCTCTATGGACACATATAATTACAAGGTCCAGGATTGGACAAAGGAGCCTTTGTATTTTTCAGGAGGCATTTAAACCCCATTAAATCCCTAAAAGCCCCCCCCCCCCCCACACCTTTTTAATTTGGCCTTCCCTATTGACACCAATGCCTTTCGCCCCAAATGACAACATTTTATTGTAATAATCCGATTTGGGTTGAAAATTCAGGAAAATTTTGATTTTCCAATATTGCAAATGACAAAAGCAAAATTGAGAAATTTTGTTTACTAGAAAATTTAGGGAATTTCCCCGTCATTTCCTGCATCCCCCCCCCCCCCATCGCAAGGCCAAAGGAAGATCCCCATATTTATAAAAACACGTTCTCTGCCCCCCCCCCCAATCCATCACCTCTATACTGCTATTATCAATTAGTTTGGATGCGACTTGTTTACAATCAATACAACAGCGACACCTACTGGAAGATGCGTGCCATCTACAGGTCTGGCAACATGCCTCTTGTTTATTATTTATTTGTTTATTATTTTTTTATTATTTTTTTTTTTATTTTAGTTTTTTTGAGGACATCACATTTTTTTATTTGTTTATTTTTAATTACATTTTTTTATTTATTTGTTTATTATTTGTATGTATATTTTTATAATTCTTTATTTATATATAAGATAACATCATTATTATATCACCAAAAGGTTACCAAATCAAACAAGAAATTTACAGATAACAATACATTTTGATCAATAGAAAAAAAAATGTAAAGGTAATGCAGATATACATCAGACTTATATAGATGTTGAAAATTAGGATATGTATACTTCTATTATACAGCATACTATTTATCTGCTAGTCTCAACCACTGTTTTTTTGTTTTTTTGTACACCAGATTTTTTTTTAAACCCTAAGAGGATAAAAGTACATGCTTATTCTTCCTTTTTTTATGTATTTTTTATATGTATTTATTTTTATAATCTTTAATTCTTATTTTTCATTACATATATACCAAAATACAAAAGAAAAAAGAAAACGCAAACTAAAAAACAAATCCTGTTACAAAATAATGCCTCTATCCCCGATACTTTTTAAAATATTTATTTAAATATTTATTTAAATAAATGAAATATTTATTAAATATATAAAATCTGGTTTCTTGTTAAAAAATATATATAAAATCCGGACATTTTTTGAAGACCTCCCTCATATTCATGTCACTACATGTACAAATGAGGGAAAAAAATAGTATTTTTTTTAAATTACTTACTTTCTAATTTAATTTAATTTAGATTTGAGACACTATTCCTTCCACTGATACCAATGATGGGGCACTATTCCAATTCCCACCAATGACACTGTACACATGTATCCCCCCCCATGACACTGTACACATGTATCCCCCCCCCATGACACTGTACACAGAATTCCCCCCAATAACACTGTACACAGACCCCCCCCCCAATAACACTGTACACAGAATTCCCCCCAATAACACTGTACATAGAATCCCCCCCCCCCAATAACACTGTACACAGAATTCCCCCCCCCCCCCCAATAACACTGTACATAGAATCCCCCCCCCCCCAATAACACTGTACATAGAATCCCCCCAATAACACTGTACATAAATTACCCCCCCAAATAAAACTGTACATAGAACCCCCCCCCCCAATAACACTGTACATAGATTATCTCCCCCCCCCCAAATAACACTGTACATAGAATCCCCCCCCCCCAATAACACTGTACATAGAATACCCCCCAAATAACACTGTACATAGACCCCCCCCCCATAACACTGTACACAGAATCCCCCCCCCCAATAACACTGTACATAGAATCCCCCCCCCACAATAACACTGTACATAGAATACCCCCCCCCCCCAAATAACACTGTACATATAATCCCCCCATAACACTGTACATAGACCCCCCCCAATAACACTGTACACAGAATTTCCCCCCCCCCCCCCAATGTCACTACATGTACAAATGAGGGAAAAAAATAGTATTTTTTTTAAATTACTTACTTTCTATTTTACTTTAATTTAGATTTGAGACACTATTCCTTCCACTGATACCAATGATGGGGCACTATTCCAATTCCCACCAATGACACTGTACACATGTATCCCCCCCCCCCATGACACTGTACACATGTATCCCCCCCCCATGACACTGTACACAGAATTCCCCCCAATAACACTGTACACAGACCCCCCCCCAATAACACTGTACACAGAATTCCCCCCAATAACACTGTACATAGAATCCCCCCCCCCCAATAACACTGTACACAGAATTCCACCCCCCCCCCCCAATAACACTGTACATAGAATCCCCCCCCCCAATAACACTGTACATAGAATCCCCCCAATAACACTGTACATAAATTACCCCCCCAAATAAAACTGTACATAGAACCCCCCCCAATAACACTGTACATAGATTATCCCCCCCCCCCAAATAACACTGTACATAGAATCCCCCCCCCCCAATAACACTGTACATAGAATACCCCCCAAATAACACTGTACATAGACCCCCCCCCCCATAACACTGTACACAGAATCCCCCCCCCCCCCCAATAACACTGTACATAGAATCCCCCCCCCCCACAATAACACTGTACATAGAATACCCCCCCCCCCAAATAACACTGTACATATAATCCCCCCCATAACACTGTACATAGACCCCCCCCAATAACACTGTACACAGAATTCCCCCCCCCCCCCCCCCAATGTCACTACATGTACAAATGAGGGAAAAAAATAGTATTTTTTTTAAATTACTTACTTTCTATTTTACTTTAATTTAGATTTGGGACACTATTCCTTCCACTGATACCAATGATGGGGCACTATTCCAATTCCCACCAATGACACTGTACACATGTATCCCCCCCCCCATAACACTGTACATAGAATCCCCCCCAATAACACTGTACATAGATTACCCCCCCCCCCAAATAACACTGTACATAGAATCCCCCCCCCCCTCCATAACACTGTACATAGACCCCCCCCCCAATAACACTGTACACAGAACCCCCCCCCCCCCATTAACACTGTACACAGAACCCCCCCCCCCAATAACACTGTACATAGAATCCCCCCCCAATAACACTGTACATAGACCCCCCCAATAACACTGTACACAGAACCCCCCCCCCCAATAACACTGTACATAGAATCCCCCCCCCCAATAACACTGTACACAGAATCCCCCCCCCCCCCCAATAACTGTACACAAAATTCCCCCCATGGCACTGTACACAGAATTATCTCCCCCCCCCATGACACTGTACACAGAAGCCCCCCAATAACACTGTACATAGAATACCCCCCCCAATAACACTGTACATAGACCCCCCCAATAACACTGTACACAGAATTCCCCCCCCCCATAACACTGTACATAGACCCCCCCCAATAACACTGTACATAGAATCCCCCCCCATGACACTGTACATAGACCCCCCCAATAACACTGTACACAGAATCCCCCCCCAATAACACTGTACATAGACCCCCCCAATAAAACTGTACACAGAATTCCCCCCCCCCCATAACACTGTACATAGACCCCCCCAATAACACTGTACACAGAATCCCCCCCCCCCCATAACACTGTACATAGACCCCCCCAATAACACTGTACACAGAATTCCCCCCCCCCCATAACACTGTACATAGACCCCCCCAATAACACTGTACATAGAATCCCCCCCCAATAACACTGTACATAGACCCCCCCAATAAAACTGTACACAGAATCCCCCCCCCATAACACTGTACATCGACCCCCCCAATAACACTGTACACAGAATTCCCCCCCCCCATAATACTGTACATAGACCCCCCCAATAACACTGTACATAGAATCCCCCCCATGACACTGTACATAGACCCCCCCAATAACACTGTACACAGAATCCCCCCCCAATAACACTGTACATAGACCCCCCCAATAAAACTGTACACAGAATTCCCCCCCCCCCCCATAACACTGTACATAGACCCCCCCAATAACACTGTACATAGAATCCCCCCCCAATAACACTGTACATAGACCCCCCCAATAAAACTGTACACAGAATCCCCCCCCCCATAACACTGTACATAGACCCCCCCAATAACACTGTACACAGAATTCCCCCCCCCCCCATAACACTGTACATAGAATCCCCCCCCCCATAACAATGTACACAGAATCAGGGCTGTCTTTAGTGCAGGGCAAACAGGGCACTTGCCCTGGGCCCAATCTTTGTTGGGGGGCCCGCGCTAGCCGTGAGTTGGAGCCCCGATGACAGCTTTGCGGAGCGCACAGAGGACACGGGAGGATGTATTCCTCGCTAGTCAGCTGAGAGGGGCGGGGCCGGGAGCTCCACTGACACTCTGACCCCGCCCACGTGCAGTCTGTATACTCGGAAAAGAGCGTCTGTAGTGAGAGCCAGTGATCGGAGTGGGAGTGTCATTGGAGCTCCCGGCCCCACCCCCTCTATACTGGCTGGTGAATACAAAGGTGTATATATACAGTTGTGCTCAAAAGTTTGCATACCCTGGCAGAAATTGTGAAATT
>JBBGZY010002659.1:0-100000 GCA_037952925.1 Lithobates clamitans | reverse complement strand
ACAATATGGGGTGCTGTGTGTACAATATGGGGTGATGTGTGTACAATATGGGGGGGCTGTGTGTACAATATGGGGTGCTGTGTGTACAATATGGGGTGCTGTGTGTACAATATGGCAGTCTGTGTGTACAATATGGGGTGCTGTGTGTACAATATGGGGTGCTGTGTGTACAATATGGCAGTCTGTGTGTACAATATGGGGTGCTGTGTGTACAATATGGGGGTGCTGTGTGTACAATATGGGGTGCTGTGTGTACAATATGGCAGTCTGTGTGTACAATATGGGGTGCTGTGTGTACAATATGGGGGGCTGTGTGTACAATATGGGGTGCTGTGTGTACAATATGGGGTGCTGTGTGTACAATATGGGGTGCTGTGTGTACAATACGGGGTGCTGTGTGTACAATACGGGGTGATGTGTGTACAATATGGGGGGCTGTGTGTACAATATGGGGGGCTGTGTGTACAATATGGGGTGCTGTGTGTACAATATGGGGGGCTGTGTGTACAATATGGGGTGCAGTGTGTACAATATGGGGTGCTGTGTGTACAATATGGGGTGCTGTGTGTACAATATGGGGGGCTGTGTGTACAATATGGGGTGCTGTGTGTACAATATGGGGGGCTGTGTGTACAATATGGGGGGCTGTGTGTACAATATGGGGGGCTGTGTGTACAATATGGGGTGCAGTGTGTACAATATGGGGTGCTGTGTGTACAATATGGGGTGCTGTGTGTACAATATGGGGGGCTGTGTGTACAATATGGGGGGCTGTGTGTACAATTTGGGGTGCTGTGTGTACAATATGGGGTGCTGTGTGTACAATATGGGGGGCTGTGTGTACAATATGGGGAGCTGTGTGTACAATATGGGGTGCAGTGTGTACAATATGGGGTGCTGTGTGTACAATATGGGGGGGCTGTGTGTACAATATGGGGTGCTGTGTGTACAATATGGGGTGCTGTGTGTACAATATGGGGTGATGTGTGTACAATATGGGGTGCTGTGTGTACAATATGGGGTGCTGTGTGTACAATATGAGGTGCTGTGTGTACAATATGGGGTGCTGTGTGTACAATATGGGGTGCTGTGTGTACAATATGGGGGGCTGTGTGTACAATATGGGGTGCTGTGTGTACAATATGGGGTGCTGTGTGTACATTAATGAGGGAAAAATGAACTTAAATGATTTTAGCAAATGGCTGCAATATAACAAAGAGTGAAAACTGTAAGGGGGTATGAATACTTTCCGTCCCCACTGTATATATATATATATATATATTACACCGGGCAGTGGAGGGGGAGGGGTGTCGATTGATATCACAGAGGAGCTCTGCACACAATCCCGTACCGGAGGGCGGTACCGCAGGACATACCACAGGTGGGCGGGGCTCCTCGGCCCCACCAATCTCTAGTCAGGTGGGAGTGGGGGAGGAAGGATCCGAGGTGGGCGTGGTTTAGAGGCTTGCTGGCGGGGCGGGATTAGTCGGCTGAGTTCTCGGCGCTCTTAAGCTCCTCCCCAGGAGGGGGCGTCTTCCGGACGCGCTGACGTCACCGGACGGACGCAGGAGAAGCGGAGAGTTGTGCGGTCGCCATGTCAGCGATGAGCGCGCAGACTGGCGGGTGAGAGGCCGGAGAGCGGGTCCCGGGGGGGAGAGAGGGAAGCGGGGTGATGGGGACGGGTTGTGGCGGTGTACAGGGAGGAGGGGTGCTGTGTTTTGGGGAAGGAGGGGGCGGTGTCTGGGGAATTTTAGACTCTTCAGGCCCTGGGAGGGAGGATAGGAAGCCCTGTGCGGTCAGAGTTCATTACCCCATGTGACATCTCTAGGCCAATCACTGAGCAGCAGACGTGTCACGTGCTCCTCTATACCCAGAAGTATAGGAAGTAGTATGGTTTTCCTGTGTGGGTTTTCTCTGCTTGTTGTTCCCCCCTCATTGGTGACCCCCATGTCAGATTTGTACCGCCCCCGGGGGTCACGTGTCTCCAGCACCGCTGATTGTAATGACTCTTCTATGTGAATTCTCACCACCTCCTCCAATTCTTTTCTCTCTCCAGACGAAGAAGCAAGTGGGATCAGCCGGGCCCGGGCGCCGCGACCCTCCTCCTCCCCGGAGTCATGCCCGTCATCCCTCCCATGGGCGCCAACGTCTTTGCCCCCGCAGGCCCGGTCGGAGCCAACATGTTCGCACCCCCCGCCGAGGAGAAACCGATGGCCGGCGCGGGGGAGGGGGTCAGCGCTCCCACGGGGGCTCTGGACGCAGCCGCCGCTGTGGCTGCCAAGATTAACGCCATGCTGATGGCCAAAGGGAAGATCAAACCTTCGCAGTGCGCCCCGGATAAGGTAATACGGAGCAGACGGGGACCCGGGCCTATCACTGGTGGGCAGCATACAATGGGATACTTGTACTCCAAGACCTGTACAGGGCAACAGGTTCACTTTAATGGCGGAGCACATACACCCCACCCCCGCCGCTTATCAGGGGGCTGACCCATGTGACATCATTGGATGCCTGGGCAGCCAATCACTGGGAGTTACATGCTCCTCCGTGCCTGGAAGTATCAGATGGGTTTTCCTTCACTCCCATTGGCTGGGAAGGGGAGGCTGAATATGTGAGGTCCGCCATTAATGTCAACCTGTCTAGACAGCGCACAGCAACAAAGTGAAAGGTCACGTTTTAAGCCTTTCTACATCTGAAACAGAAAAGTAATATATTGCAGCTTAGAAGTGGTGTCTGCATTAGTTTTTTTTTTTTCCCATTCATTTTTCACCTGACGATCCTGCCACTTCCTGTCCTAGTGTGACAACACGGCTCCTCCAAAACATACAGTACAGTGAGTGTTGGCTTCCTATGTATGGAGGAGCGGTGTTGTCACACTCGGACAGGGAGGGCTATAGAACACCTCCCCAAGTCAGAAGCCCCCCCCCCCCCGGGTGCTTGTGTGGTAAGTGGGAGGCTTCCGCTCCCCAGTATGTGTGCGTTTGCATGTCATAAGTCGAAGGGCGCCCCCCAATACTGAACGGAATCGGGCCAACTTTACGGCTTTCATATTTTTTTTATTTTTTTTACCAAAATATTTGCATAAATACAGTTTGATACAAAGTATTGCAACGACCGCCATTTTATTCTCTAAGGTGTCTGGAAAAAAGAGAAAAGTGTGTGTGTGTGTGTATGTATGGGTATCTCAACGGATCGTCACCGATCTGTGATCCGAACGGTTCAGCCTGTTCGGATCGGCACACATGTGCTCCATGGAGTGCACCGCGGCTTCGGCCTAGCTCTGGAGCGGCGGCCATCTTGGTACACCCGGCGGCTGTTTACCACGTGATCGCTCCGTCAAATGACGGAGCAATCGCTTGTAAACAAACCGTCGTCATGTCATGACGCCGGTTCCTCTCTCCCCTCTGTGTACTGATCTGTACAGTGGAGGGGAGAGATCAGATGGCAGCAGTGCCAATACCCTACTAATATATTATAGTGGGGGAAGATTGTTGATCCGAACCGTGAGGTTTTTTTTTTTTTTTTTGATCCGTTGCACCCCTAGTGTGTTTATGTGTATATATGTGTGGATAGATAGATATTCTTCCATCACCTTCCAGGACAGCAGGCCTAAGAGATGAGGGCTCCTCCCTACAGGAAACGCAATCAATCAACAGCTTTGTTACAAGTCCCCACCCTTCCCATTGATCCCCAGTATTAATTGTGTTTCTCCCGAACACAGCAGCATGTTTGTTTAAAGGGGGTTCCGGACGTTTGTTTTTTGTTTTTTTGTTTTTTGTTTTTTTTTTTTTTTTGTTTTGTTTTTTTTTAAAGTCAGCAGCTACAAACACTGTAGCTGCTGACTTTTTAATGACACTTACCTGTCCAGCGAGCCCGCAATGTCGGCCCCCCCAAGGCCGATCCGTCCATCAGATCGGCCGGCGGCGCCTCCATCTTAACTAAGGGAAACAGGCAGAGGAGCCTTGCTGCTTTACTGCCAGTTTCCTACTTGCCATGCGCGAGCGCTCTGTGAATGGCCCCGTTGTTTCCTGGGACACACACATGTCCCAGAAGGCCACGGGGCCGCTCACCTTAGGAGGAGGAAGCGCCATGGAAAAGGGAGAGGCGGGTTAGGAAGACTGCCTAGCAACAGGGGTTTCAGGTAAGTTAAAACTTTTTTTTTTTTTTCTTTTCAATTTTTTTATGAATTTTAATGCCATTTCCTTTTTTAGGGTGGACCTCCACTTTAATTACCAAATGACCGAGGAGGGTCCCCTGTTGAGACCGTTTCTAGGGAGGGCTAAATTAACCTGCAGGCTTGTCCTTCTCATAGGTCGCCCTTAAGGCTGCACCAGGGCTCTGGCCGCAGGGAGTGCGCGCCAACACTGCATGTGCGTAAAACGCCGCCGCCAGCCGCTCTTCATTGCCGGGAGTCATCTTGCAGAAGTTGAGACTTCATTATACGTTTCTTGGTGGCCAGGGAAAGAGTTTCCCCAGTCCCCAAAGGCCATTTCCCACCATGGGACTTGACAAGGGTGTTAGAGGCGTTTATCTAAACACCCATTTGAACCTAGAGAGGAGGTTCCCTTTAAGTTTCTAACCTTTAAAAATCTAATTTCTGTTAGCAATTACCACGGCCAGGAGGGTTGTAGACCTGCAAGGGCTGTCCCATGAAGGAACCCTTCTTATTGATGCAGCCAGTCACCCTCAGGCCTCAACCCTTTGTAGCTACCAAAAGTAACATCCTTATTTCATAAGACGCTAAGATATAACATTGCCGTCTTTTATCTGTATAAACTTTAATAAACGCCTTGTGCACCTCTCTGTGTTATGTTCTCAAAGGCATATGCCAAGTCTTACCTCTTTGACCTGTGCTCCCTTTCTTTTTCACACAATTTGGGATGATGCCAATGAGAACATAATATAATACGACATTTCACTCTCAGTCCATACCATATTTCCCTAATGAAGTGTCCGGGTTCCGACCTCACACGGGTGGCATCAGCTGTTGGCATTAAGGCTGAATAGTGGTGCCAAAACAGAACTCTTGTTGGCATCCGGAGGATAGAACTTTGGGGTAAGCAAGGAGAATAATGGGAATAGAAATATTTATTGCAAGTTTGCATAATAAAGTTCAGTTACTGGGAATGCCCCTGTCTCCTTGTTGGCTTATATTATAATGAGGGAGGTGTCAGAGGTCGTCATCCTGTCCCCCAAAAGTGGGCGGCACAGTCAGCAGGGAGACCTCTGCAGGAGGTTGGGCTCATTACATGCGTCTGTAATTGAGAGGCGATGACTGAGAGCTTCACAGCTGAGCCGCAGCCACCTATAAACCCGTATAGAAGGCGGCTGGACTGGTTTTTCTGGAAAAGTTATCCCGGGATTTATTTGATTTCTTTTCCTGTAATAAAGACTCTGGATTGGGGAGGAGTGGAGTTACTCTTGCTCCGCCCACTTAGTGTAATGCTGCCACACTATCGGATCCTGAACATGCCGCTCTGCATTGTCAATAGGGGAAGCTGCAAGTGATTTTAAATGCAAAGACTTACAGCTTGTTCACACTTGGCCTAAAGTGGAGTTCCATCCATATTTTAATCTTGCTGCAAGAATGACATTTGGCATGATTTTTTTATGTACTTTTATTTTTCTTTCTTTTTTACTTGCTGTGTTTGCCTTGTTGCTAGGGTGTCCCTTGTAATCTGCCTCTTCTCGGCCACGGCGTTGTACGTTATATCCTGCGGCACCTTGGCTCCTGGGAGATGTTTGTCATGGTTCCCAGGAGTCACTGGGCACCGCCGCAGGATTGCATAGCCATAACAGGGCGGGCACATCCTCCGTCGCCACCTAGTAGCCATAATCTTTCTGCGCTATGCCCTGTTTAGACTGCACATGCGTAAGATCGGGATTTGCATGCTGGGTAGACAGCAGCACCTTATCCTGAAACAGACTCCTAGAGGGCTTCACATGCCCACAGTGAAGATGGAAGTGCTCAGCAATGCAGAAAACAAATGTGAGAACGTAAGAAAACAGAAATCGAATGACGATTTTTATTAATCGCACACATTAAAGTATTTAATGCAGTGCAGCAAAGAAAAAAATATTAAAAAAAATCTGGGTGGAACTCGGCTATAAGCTGGATACACACTATACAACTTTTGTTTGACTTTTTAGATTTACCTTCAACTATGTAGTAGAAGGGTCTGCCTGATTGGATACTAGTTGAAAGTGTTTAGGTGTGACCTCACAATACAGTTGTGCTCATAAGTTTTCATACCCTGGCAGAATTAGATTTCTTGCCCATTTTTCAGAGAATATGAATGATGACACGAAATCTTTTCTTTCACTCATGGTTAGTGTTTTGGCTGAAGCCATTTATTATCAATCAACTGTTTAGTCTTTTTGCAGGTGGAACTCCGCTTTTAAAGTATTATTATTAAACCCAGAACCGTAAAATTAGTCTGTATATGCAGTAAAGCATGCTTGTTATAATCACTGTGGAACCTAAGGGGTTAATCCTGCACATTGTGTAAAAAGGCTGTTTTGATCCTGTGTTCTCTGATTCCCCCCCCCCCCCCCTCCTTCTTCCATTGTCCCCAATCTATCTGCTGTTAGTAAGGAGCCTTGGGGGGGCACTCTGCACATGCTCAGTTTGGTGTGTATTGCTGGAGAGTTTTTTTTTTTTTTTTCTTGGGAGAGTGCATGTGATCTGCACAGGGCCAATCGGCACTGTCCAGACAGGGGGTCATTGGTCATACAGCATCATAGGACAGAGGGGAATGAAAACTCCTACAAGCTTTAACCAGACACTGATATAAGTCACAAGACTGCTATATACTGCTGATTAGAAAGGGTATTTAGCCATTTATATTTACTAAAATAATTGCATTTCTGTGTGCTGTGGGAGACTAGATATGGTGAAGGCAGGGTCCAGGGGGGGGAGCAGATATAGGGAGTGCAGGCTCCTGGGGGGGGGGGAGCAGATATAGGGAGTGCAGGCTCCTGGGGGGGGGGAGCAGATATAGGGAGTGCAGGCTCCTGGGGGGGGGGGAGCAGGTATAGGGAGTGCAGGCTCCTGGGGGGGGGGCAGATATAGGGAGTGCAGGCTCCTGGGGGGGGGGGGGAGCAGATATAGGGAGTGCAGGCTCCTGGGGGGGGGGGGGGGAGCAGATATAGGGAGTGCAGGCTCCTGGGGGGGGGGGGAGCAGATATAGTGAGTGCAGGCTCCTGGGGGGGGGCAGATATAGTGAGTGCAGGCTCCTGGGGGGGGAGCAGATATAGTGAGTGCAGGCTCCTGGGGGGGGGGGGGAGCAGATATAGTGAGTGCAGGCTCCTGGGGGGGGCGGAGCAGATATAGTGAGTGCAGGCTCCTGGGGGGGGGGAGCAGATATAGTGAGTGCAGGCTCCTGGGGGGGGGGAGCAGATATAGTGAGTGCAGGCTCCTGGGGGGGGCGGAGCAGATATAGTGAGTGCAGGCTCCTGGGGGGGGGAGCAGATATAGTGAGTGCGTGGTTCTGGGTTTAGTAACACTTTTTTTTTTATTCTGTAGCTTTTCGAACTGAATGTATCACTTTTATTTTTATTTATTTTTTTTAATCTTCTTTGCAGGTCCAGATGCCCGGCAAACCCGCCGCTGCTACCAAAAGCAAAGATGATCTGGTGGTGGCTGAAGTGGAGATCAACGACGTGCCTCTGACGTGCCGGAATCTGTTAACGAGGGGACAGACCCAGGACGAGGTTCGTGTTCCCAACTGCTGAGAGCCGCAAAGCCCCCGGCATGCACTTACTGTTCAGAAAATCTTGCTGAGCAAGTCAGACTTCTTCACCCAGATTGATGGATTGGAAAGTCTGGATCTCATTGCTCAGCAGGGTTGTATAGAATAAGGACATCCCTGTGTAGCCGATCACCCAGGCTTGGCTGACCCATTGGCAAAAATCTGAAGCTTTTTATGTTCTGGATAAATATTGCATTTTTTTTTTTGTTTTCCAGATCAGTCGGTTGAGTGGGGCAGCGGTGTCCACGCGGGGGAGGTACATGACGCCAGAGGAAAAAGCTAAAGTGGGCCCCAGGTATGTCTGTCCGAAGATGGCGGGTGGTCCGCTATGGCACACTTGACATAATTGGGCTTTATGTGTGTGAAGGATTACAGGTTGTCTGAGTGGGTCATTTGTTTTCCATGTAAGCGTTCCACTGAGACAGGTAGCTTCTTGGAGAGCAGGTTTAAACACTTACCCTCTGGAAGATTTACCCCCTTTCTTGACCAGGCCATTTTTTTTGACATAAGGCACTGCGTTACTATAACTGACAATGGCGCGGTCGTGCAGCGCTGTACCCAAATAAAAGTGTGTGTGTTGTTTTTTGTTTTTTGTTTTGTTTTTTCCCCACAAATGGTTTTCTATTGGTGGTATTAGTTCCTCTGCATTTTTATTTATTTTTTTTTCATGGTGGGGTTTCATGGTGATCTGACTTGGATGCGACTTCATTAAAATCAATGGGCTGAAAGTCTGATCAATTAAGACGGCTCTCATAGAGAACCATTGATTTTGACAATAAACTACCATCCTGAACGCGATTTTTATCTGCTTTCAAAAAAAAGTCACTAAACTGCTATAAACAACTGAGTGTATATATACACATAGGGTAACATTAAGGAGAGTTCAGAGGATGCTGGGAAAAAAAATGCCCACCTGGTCCTAAACGTGAGTTTAGCAGCTGCAGTGTACATGAGGCCTTAGTATGTCTGCTCAGTTATTTAATACTTATATTTTTTTGTAAACATTCAGCTGTGATTTGATTGGTGTTCGCTGATTAGCTGCGAATGTGATAGAATATGGGGTGGTTAGAAGGTTACCTGTTGGATGTTGGAGACCATTTTAAAGAGTCCCTATGAATAGTCTTGTGCAATGAGTGTTTGTATGCTGCATCTCTGACATGTGTTGTTGGTCACTTTCACAGCGATCGGCCGCTTTATCTTCACGTCCAAGGCCAGACGAGGGAGCTTGTTGATCGTAAGTTGGCGCTTGTTGTTTTTAGCGTTTGGCTATGCAGAGTGTATGACACTGTGCACCATAACTGTGTTGATTTAGGTTCTGATTGTCAGGAAAGAAGGCAAATGTTTTGAGTGACCCACCTCTTGCTGTCCACAGGAGCTGTGAACCGAATCAGGAAATTATCACCAACGGAGTGGTGAAAGCGGCCACAGGCTCCAGCCCCACGTTCAATGGAGCCACTGTGACAGTCTATCACCAGCCGGCCCCTGTCACCCCTGTGGCACCCTTATCTTCGTCAAAGCCTCAGTTCCAGTCAGGGGTAGGTATTTTCATGGGCACCTTTGTTGGGTGTTTTTTTTTTTTTTTTTTTTTTTTTTATTGTTATTGGTGCCTTATGAATTGTTTGCTGTCACCTCCCACAGATGCATTATGTACAGGACAAGTTATTTGTGGGTTTGGAGCACGCCATCACCACGTTTAATGTGAAGGAGAAGGTGGAAGGACCCGGCTGTTCTTATCTTCAGCACATCCAGGCGGAGACTGGAGCCAAGGTGTTCCTCCGAGGAAAGGGTTCCGGGTGTATTGAGCCCGCGTCTGGTCGAGAAGCCTTCGAGCCCATGTATATTTATATCAGGTGCGTGGCTCCGAGTTACACCTTGTCGCTCAAGATTAACCAGCCAAAGATTTAGCCCCCTTCATTACCAGGGCATTTTTTTATTTTGCGGTTTAGCATGTTGCCACTTTAACCACTTCTGTCGTATAGCATAATGACGGGCGCAAAGTGGTTGTATTATCGTGATTGGACGTCATATGACATCCAGCAGGATAAGCTGCGATTGCAGGGGGTGCGCAGCGTGGCAATCGGAGGTGTCAGTCTGACACACCGCATCTCCGATCTTGGTAAAGAGCTTACCTGTTTCCCGAAAATAAGACCTAGCGTGAGGGTCAGTGATGGCTGCAATATAAGCCCTACCCCTGAAAATAAGACCTATAAGGACTTTAACTAGGGATAATTTAGGGGATAGGGCTTATATTGCAGCCATCACTGACAATCACGCTAGGTCTTATTTTCGGGGAAACAGGGTATGTTGTAGGCTTTTTACCATGTGATGAGCTGTGTCCAATCACAGCTCATCACATGGTAACTAGGAAGTTTCGTTTAACGGCTTTTCATCTATTCGTGCTGATAAGCTTGAGTAGATGCACGCTGATTGGCTGCTTTCCTGAGGGGGGGGGGGGGGGTCTGCGCTGATAATCGGCACATTATCAGTGCAGACGACCCACCAAGGAAGACCACTAGGGATGGCACTCTGTGCCCATCAGTGCTGCATATAAGTTACTTTTCAGTGAAGAAAAATTCTTAGATAAAAAAATATATATATTTGTAGAGCAAAAAATAAAAACCTCAGTGGTGATGAAATGCCACCAAAAGAAATTTTGTTTGGGTACAGCGTCGCATGACTGTTCAATTGTCATTCAAAATGAGTCTGCACTGAAAATTGGACTGGAGTGTATATATATATATATATATTAAATAAATAAATAAATTTTTATTTTTTTTTCCTGTGGCGCAGTAAGTGGTATCAAGCTTTTTAGTACATGCAATCACTGGTGACCATTTTTAGGACTGACCAGATTCAAGCATGAATCAACTTGTGTCTGGTCCTCTTTAATGATGAACTGGAGGGTGAAGAAAGCAGGGTCTGTGAAGTGAGCTTCTGCTGATACTGCCCTCCTATATGAACTGGTTGGTCAGAGAGCAGCCGAGACAACAAGATACTGTCGGGGCTTATTGCACCATCCTACATCCATCAAAGAAGCTATTATAATCGTGACGTTAAAGTGTAAAAAAAAAAACCCTTGAGGCTTTATAACCCTTTAAAGCAGGGGGTCTCCAAACTATGGCCCTCCAGTTCTTCAAGAACTACAATTCCCGTCAAGTCTGTGAATGTCAGGTTTACGATTCCTCATGGGATGTGTAGTTCCACGACAGCTGGAGGGCCGCAGTTTGGAGATCTCTGCAAAGGGTTTATCGCTATGTCACTTTACATGTACCCCCTCTGGTTTAGGCTGCCAGTAACAATAAGTAAGTGTTTTTAATTGAAAAGACTACCTGTTCTAACACCTCAGTAGTGCGGTCATGTGGTCTTCCCCGTTCTATGGAAAGGCTGAGATTCCCCTGTGACGTCAGCTGGCCATCACAGGGGGATCACGTGACCGCACAGCGGCGGTGTGGGAAAAGGTATTTAACCTTTTTTTGTTTTAACCACTTCCGGACCGACCACCGTGGATAAATGTTGCTTCTTTGCCTTTTTAAATAGCTGCCATAACCCCATATTTTTATTTTTTTTTTACGGCAGGAGGTCCGCTTTAACACAAGTGGTCTCAGCGGTGGATTTGCCGTGAGATCACTTTTATGGGAGAGGTAACAATCCGATTCCTGGAGTGAATGGGCAGGAAGTCGAGTGAGGGCATGATGGCCCCCACTCAACGCCCTGGAAGGATTGGTGCAACGTCAAATTTCACTTCTGGCCTTAAAGTGACAATTTTTCTTTTTTAAGTGTAAATATGAGATCTGAGGTTTTTTTTTGACCACCAGATCTCACATTAAACAGGTCCTGTCATGCTTTTTTCTATTGCAAGGGATGTTTACATTCCTTGTAATAGGAATAAAAATGATCAAAATGTATTTATTTTTTTGAACGACAGTGTAAAAATAAATTTATATATAAAATTTAAAGCGCCCCCCCCCCCAAATCTCAAAGCTTGCGCACAGAAGCGAACGCATATACAAGTCGTGTCCACATATGTAAACGACGTTCAAACCACACATGTGAGGTATCGCCACGATCGTTAGAGCGAGTGCAATATTTCTAGCCCAAGACCTCCTCTGACTGTAAACTGGTAACCTGTAGAAAATTTTTAAATATCACCTATGGAAATTTTTAAGTACCAAAGTTTGTTGCCATTCCACGAGCGTGCGCAACTTTGAAGCGTGACACGTTGGGTATCAATTTACTTGGCATAACATTTATCTTGTATAAAAAAATTTGGCTAACTATACTGTTTTTTTTTTTTTTTCTTTTTTTTTTTTTTAACTCTAAAGTATATTTTTTTTCCAGAACATTGCGTTTGAAAGACTGCTGCACTAATATGTATGTATGTGTTTGGGGGTTCTAAGTATTTTCCTAGCAAAAAAATAGATTTTAACTTGTAAACAAGTGTCAAAAATAGGCTCGGTCCAGAAGTGGTTAAATTTATCACATGTATACAATGGCAGCCTGAACCGGAGGGGGTACATGTATTCTGCATATTGCAGCTGTATATCGGTAATTGGGGAGCCACTCTCATGCTGACAAAGGAAGAGGGATGAGACTGTCAGAGGAGAGCAGCGGGAGGACAGAGGCACATAAAACTGACCACGGTAATCCTGGATCAGCAGCCATAATTACCGTGGTCAGCACAGATGGGGACGACAACACAGGAACTGGCAGGATCAACCAGGTTTTTTACAATTTTTAATTTATAAAAGACCAAAAATGTTTAAAAATAAAAAATAAACTTCTACATTTGTTCTAAAACATCTCCAAGAAAATCAGATTTCTTCGTAAATATAGGCCAGAATGTATTCTGCTACATGTCTTAGGTAAAAACCAAACGGCGTTTTTTGGGGACTCTATACTATTAAGGACATTAGTATCATCCTGATCGTGATGAAGATACTGATCCATACAGACAGTACACTAGTAATGACTGTGATCAAAGACTTGAAGTGTGGCTGGCAATCTGGCACTAACAGACACTGGCTGAGAGGGACACTAACTGACATCGCTAGTGATACTATACACTGTCACTGTACTAATGACGCTGGCTGGGAAGGAGTTAACCTCAAGGAGCTGTGTGCCTGACAAGTGTAATATGTGCTGCTTTTACTGACACATCTGGATGCTTTTTCTCCTGATTTCAGGGAGAAGGAAAAGCCAAATCTCTGCGTACAGTTTGTGTGTTTTGTAAACACAGAACTCTTTGCCGTGATTTGGCCATAGCCAATCAGCAGGTGTACAGCCATAATCTTTGGCTGCAACCTGCTGACAAACAGCTCAGATTTCCCCTATAGATGACTTACCGTGCCATTGTGTCCCTGTTTGGAGATGTCCATCTTGGTGCAGCGACATTATCACGTCATCTGATGACTTGTTGGGTAATGATCAAGCAGCAGCAGGAGAGATGGAGGAATTGCATAACCTTTAAAATGGATGAAGCAGAGAAATCCTTGCACTTTAGATTGTTGGGTGAAGCTTCTTCTCCAGCAAGGAAAACGGGGAGCAGAAGAGTAGTGACTTCTCCAAATCTAGTGGAACGATCAGTCCCAGGCAGCAGCGCCTTCGCTGATCTCCCACTATAGATTTACAGCTATGTGGCTACGTAACAGGAGTGCTGAAAGGAAGAACTGAATTTCTTTTTTTATTTTTATTTTTTATTTTTTCCCCCCTTGTAATTACTTTTTTGTCTTTTGTGTCTCAACAGCCATCCAAAGCCCGAAGGACTGGCAGCTGCTAAGAAACTCTGTGAGAATCTCCTACAGACAGTAAGTGTCATTGTGTTTTTTTGAAACCTTGGGGTTGATTTACTAAAACCTGTAGAGTATAAAATCCGGTGAAGCTGTGCATGGTAGCCAATCGACTTCCCGGTTTTATTGACAAAGCTTCATTGAACAAGCTAAAGTTAGAAGCTGATTGGCTACTATTCACAGCTGCACCAAATTTTGCACTCATCCCGATATGATTTTTAATGGCTTTTGGATAGCAGTAGACTTTTCTGTACCGGATAAACCTTTTACTGTAACCGTACTAGTAGGAAAGGGTTATATGTACTTTCGGGCTTAGGTTGTGTCCTCAGCTCCCCCCCAACCCCATTCTTGCCTTATATTATGCACATACAGTGACTGGGAAATGATGTGTTCTTAGAGCTCAGGCACTTGAGGGTCAACTCTCCGCACCGGAGTTGCTCTTAATCAAAATCATTAAAACTAAACGCGCATCATTTATGAGGTAAGTCCATCCAGTTGACAACCATTTAGGGCTCGTGTATCCTATTCACATCCAAGAAAAAGATGTGAGGCAGTGCTGTGAATATCCATGATCTTATCACTCCTTATGTGCTAATAAACTTAACAGATATCTAAAATACATCAAATAACAATTATTCCATCCACAAAAAGTTCCAAGTCCAAATAGCACCTGTGTTCAGTAGCACCCCTGTGCTTTTTGGACTTTTTGTGGATGGGATAATTGTTTGTATTTTAGATATCTGTTGAGTTTATTAGCACATAAGGAGTGATACGATTATGGATATTCACAGCACTGCCTCACATCTTTTCTGTTTTAATGTGGATATGATATAAGATTTAGGTTTGGAAAAGGTAGCAGTGATTTTTCACACTGATTTATTGGTTTTATAGGAAAAGCGCATTTTGTGTTTTGTGTGCGTGTGTTTGTTTTTTTTGTTTGTTTTTTCCCCTCTGGCGCAGTAAGTGATGTCTATCTTTTTAGTACACGCAATCACTGGTAACCATTTTAGGACTGACCAGATTCATGAATCCACTTGTGTCTGGTCCTCTTTAATGGTGAACTGGAGGGTGAAGAAAGCAGGGTCTGTGAAGTGAGCTTCTGCTGATACTGCCCTCCTATAGGAACTGGTTGGTCAGAGAGCACCCAAGACACCGAGATACTGTCGGGGCTTATTGCACCATCCTACATCCCTTCAACATGCCTTTTTCAAAGGAGCTCCAATAATCAAGCAGTTGGAGTGGCAGGAAGGGGGGGGGAGAGAAGCAGGGGGAGGCAGGTGGGATGGGTGGGGAGGAGTGGCTGGAGGCAGGAGGGATGGGTGGGGAGGAGTGGCTGGAGGCAGGAGGGATGGGCGGTTAGCAGTGGCTGGAGGCAGGAGGGATGGGCGGGGAGGAGTTGCAGGAGGGATGGGTGGGAAGGTGCTGCTGTAGGCGGAAGGGATGGGCGGGGAGGAGTGGCGGAAGGGATGGGCGGGGAGGAGTGGCAGGAGGGATGGGCAGGGATGTGCGGCTGGAGGCAGGAGGAATGGGTGGGGAGGTGCTGCTGGAGGCAGGAGGGATGGGCGAGGAAGAGCAGCGGGAGGAGTGGCTGGAGGCAGGAGGGATGGGCAGGGAGGAGCCGTGGGGGAGGAGCAGCAGGAGGGATGGGTGGGGAGGAGCGGCAGGAGGGATGGGCAGGGAGGCGAGGCTTTCCGCAGACCACAGAACTTAGACAAGCTGGGCTCTTGCACCACGCACCTATACAGTCAATGCCATGACAAAGGATGAAAACTGACCATGTTATAGATCGGCAGCCATCATTAGCGTGGTCAGTTTACTGTTGAAGAGGCGCAGGTATTCAACATAGGAAGGGGTGAAAGTCATTGCATTACTACAGACCATATCATGTGTTAAAGTTTACCCCCCCCCCCCCCCAAAAAAAAGGATCCTGTTCCTTTAAGGCATTATATACTGGGTGTTTTGTGCTCTGACAAGCCAGATGAGGCTAAATGCACCGGTGGAGTTGAACCGTGTCTTTTTTTTTTTTTTTTTTTTTTTCTTGTAGTCTATTCTAAAACTGAATTATTAATTCTGAGTGTTTTTTCAGGTACACGCCGAGTATGCGAGGTTTGTGACTCAGATCAGCTCGACTTCTGCCATTCCTGGTACGTTGCCTTCTCCCTAATCTGCTTCCTGCAGTAACCTGACCCCGGCACTTATCTGTGGAATGCCAGACACTTGGCATCTTTACATAAATTCCCTCAGCCTTTCTATTAATAGATTTCCAAGGAACATTTGCAGATCTTTTCTGTTTAAGAAATCTCTGCTTGCAATGCCTTTTACACTTTAGAACTTTTTGTTTATGTGAGAAAAATGTTGAATGGTGTCTGTGGCACGGTGAACTTTCCACAGTTGAGAACAAATGACAGCACTACTACCTCCCAAATTATGCATCCATGGCTGGAGGACTGGTGCTCAGGCATGGATTGCAGTCTGATAAAGAACCAAATCAAGTCAAATGTAGCAGGACATTGGCTTTGTGTGCAGCACAAACGCTCAACGTGTTTCCGCCATAGTGGCTTTACTCATGAGGTGGTAGCATGTGAACTGTGCTGCACACACCGATGTCTTAAAGCTGATGTCCTGCTGCATTTGACCATGGTGCTGGCGATCTCTAAGGTTCCGCAGTCATCTATTTTTTTTTTTTTTTCATTTAAAGGAGATCTGTACCTTTCCTACAAGTTGTCCTTTTGTAGGAAGTACAATGCCCCTGAATGACTACAGTCTCTGCATGTTTTCACTGTGCGGCCCTGTCTCTGAGCCTTGCAGCATTTCTTCTAAAAGCATCCTAGCTTGGCTTATACTTGAAGCGGAGTTCCAATAAAAAAAAAAATACAAGTCAGCAGCTACAAATACTGCAGCTGCTGACTTTTAATAATCAGACACTTAGCTGTTCCAGGGTCCAGCGAAGCTGGGGAACGAAGCCCTGCTCATCTCACCCTCCTCTGCGGCGCTGGCATTGTCACCGTGGGCGCCCGGCTGTCGCTTCAGACTGGCAAGCACTGCGCATGCGTGAGCCGCGCTGTGACTGGGCAATCATCTGGAACCTGTGACGTGTTCCAGAAGATTGCCGAGAGGGAGGGGGGAGAGGTGATCTTCCTTCCAGCGCTGTGGGTGCGCCAGGAGTAAGTGGGAGCTGGAATCCTCTAAAAAGAGGGTTTTGGATTCCCCCCCACCAAAAATGACATGCCAAATGTGACATGTCAGAGGGTCACCTTCCCTTAAAGTGGAAGTTCCATTTTTGGGTGGAACTCCGCTTTAAAGTGATTGTAAAGGGGTTGCAATGTTACTTGCCTGCCCAGATCCTCCTCCTTTTCTGGGGTTCCCTGTTGGCACTACTGGCTCGTCTCTCCGTGGAGGCACTCGCTGGAGGAGAAGGGGCACCTGTGCGGGCGTGCTTCCGAGTCCTGCTGTGTCCATTGACACAGACAGTGGGACTCGGCCCCGGCTTTTGTGTCACTGTCAATGGCTCCTGCTGCTATCACTCTATCCGATGAGGACCCGAGACAGCAGCTGGAGCTGGGGGGCAGCTGCAGCACAGGTTTTTTCTTCTCAATGCATAGAATACATTAAGGTGAAAAACCCTGAGACTTTACAACTCCTTTAACCCCATGGTACTGACCGTCTTTCGACCCTTTAACAATTCTAAGTGCCGGTTCACACTGGTGCATTGCGAGAACACTGCGAATCCACTGCGTGTTCCCGCATCGCATGTCAGTTTACACTGCCATATGCGAATCGCTGGGGAGTGTCAATACATTGTTAACGACACCCCCAGTTCAGCTTGCATATCGCACTGCGAACTGACAGTTCGGACATGAATCGGATCGCATATGTGTCAACACACATGCGATCCGATTCTGGTCCGAACAGAAAAAAGGGTCCTGTGCATGTTTGCACCGAATGCGGTGCGATATCAGCCATACTATCTCTATGGCTGATATCGCACCACACAGACATCGCATGTAATGTGAACGGCAGTGCACTGCGAATTACATGCGATGTCTGGCATCGCACCAGTGTGAACCGGCACTAAAAGCCCAGAGGCGGGCATTCAGGTCATGTGACCGCTGTGGTTGGCTTTCACAGCGGTCACATGATAGGAAAGCTCCCAATTACAAGTATGCATCAGGAGCTTTCTGGTCCCCGCCAAATACCATGCAGGGAGTGTGCACGGTAAGTTGTTTACACAGGGCCGCATGTATGGGTGCTATCAGCGCCAACAGGTTAAGTGCGTGCGTTGTGACCCTGATTTCTGGGCGGAGCTGTACTTGTGGCAGTCCTGCTGGGTATGGCTCCCCACAGTAATTATTGTTGCCGCAGCGTGCATGTACAGGATGAAGAGGTTATAGCTTAGAGGGGGGGGGTGGGGTGCTGCATGATGGCATAATCACCGATCGGGGTCAGGGGTAAGTAATTGTCCAGGTTGTCTGCACCCAGGGGAGTAGCGATCAGGTTGGAAAGGCCAAAAACAAATTTGACGCATCATACTTCTCTGTCCATTGGCCAGATTGCAGAAATGTCTTTCTGTAGCAGAGCTTTGGACACCTAACTTTTCCTGGCTGCTGGGGTACATACACACACACACATACACACACACACACACACACACACACACACACACACACACACACACACACACACACACACACACACACACACACACACACACACACACACACACACACACACCACTGACAGGTAAACAAGGCATGCCAGGCAAATTTAGTGGTCCTGCACCAATAGCCTGTCGTTTGTCTCCCAAAGGATAATATGATAGATTCTCTTTATCTCTGAACATGTGGAGGGTGAAGAAAGCAGAGTCTGTGCAGTGAGGCCTTGCTGATACTGCCCTCCTATATGAACAGGGTGGACAGAGAGCAGCCCAGCTAATAAGACATTTTGCAGGCTGACTGCACCGCCCTACATCCATCAACACACCATACTTCACTGGAGACTACAGATTTGAGCAGATTAATAGGATAGAGCCGCAATCGAGACTGCTGTATTTTTCCACAGAGTGGGATTTGGTTTGATCCTGGTATGACCCGCTGGCAAAGCAATAGAGCTTGGAGAGAACCGATTCAATAACTAACAAATGAGCAATAGCTCACTGATGATGCCATCTCTGTACTTCCTCCGTTTAGCAAATTTCATTTGACAGGCTTCCCTTCTGCAGCTTCGATCCTACTCCCAGCTGCCCCTGTGCTTGTCTCCTTGTCATTGTGCTGCTCCAGGTCAGCCAGTCAGTTGGAGATCGGGAGGCCCCCCGGAAACTGCACAGCGACACTGAGACAACCTTGCTTTGTGCTGCCTGCGTCTGCCAGTCTCTGTGACTGATCCAGCGCTATTCTCAAAGACACGGGGGGGGGGGGGGGGCATGCATGTGATAAGGAGGTGGGTTGCAGGACCTGGCTGTACGTTCTGGCAGGTCTTGGATTACAAAACTGCCAAAAATAAAATCCTTTTGACAGGTGCAATATACACACATGTTCATTTCAATGGTTTGCCTAGATTTCAATTTGTTTTCAGCTTTACATTTAAGTTCTGCCGTAGCTCCATACTTTACAGCCCTTTAATTTTCTGACTTGTTTTTTTTATTCCAGGATACACGCAGGTTCCGACAATGGGTGCAGTAGCCTTGCAGCAGCCCTACTACCCAACCAATGGCTACCAGACTGGATTTCCTGTGGTGCCAGCGTTACCGCCTCAACAGCCGGTCCAGGTTCCTTATGTGGTTCCACCACCGATGGGCACCCCTATGCACCCGATGCCTTCAGTTGTGCCCACCTTGCCAGCTCCAGTGCCCTCAGGGCCAACGCAGTATCCAATCCCACAGCCTCCGGTCACCACCATTCCTGTAAGTGCCGTTGTAGACTGGATCGAATCGTTAAAAGTAGACCTTGCACTCCAAAGTAAGGCCACAGCAAGTAAGTGGACCTTGCTTTGTAGCGCAACGTCTGTTATAATAGGCCTTGGGGGATACACCAATAAAATTGTATAGATTGCGAAACCCAAGGCAGCATCGAGGCACGTTTGCCAATCTGCCTATCCTGACCAGAGTTCTGCACCTGTAATGTCAGGATTTGGCAGCATGGTTCATTATTGGACGAGGCCTGATCAGCTGGTACAACGAAGCCCTACAGTAGGGCTCTTTATGTGACACCCCAGACCTGTTAAAGCAGAGCTTCACTCCTCTCCGAAAATGGCAGTTTTTTATTTTTAATTTATTTTTACCTTGTATGTTCGAGCCGCCCTCATGTGTACGTCATTCGGCTAGGCGAACGACATGCACTGTGCACCCGTTGCCTCCTGGGATATGCACGTTGCATATCTCAGGAGGAATTGTCCTTCATTCAATAAAGAGAAGGGGGCAGGCATATCGACTTGTCATCGGTAGGCCCACCAGCTGAACCTGGAAAAGCTGGCGCCTACCGATGTCACACCAAAAAAAAATGACAGCATGGGGCCAAGCGGTGGCAAGACAGAAGAGTATGCTGTCCAGTTCTGGGCACCAGTCCTCAGGAAGGATGTACTGGAAATGGAGCGAGTACAAAGAAGGGCAACAAAGCTAATAAAGCGACTGGAGGATATTAGTTATGAAGAAAGGTTGGGAGCACTGAAGTTATTCTCTCTGGAGAAGAGACGCTTGAGAGGGGATATGATTTCAATAAACAAATACCGTACTGGTGACCCCACAATAGGGATAAAACTTTTCCGCGCAAGGGAACATAAGGCACGTGGCCATTCGCTAAAAAGAAAAGCGGTTTAACCTTAAACTGCATAGAGGGTTCTTTACTGTAAGAATGTGGAATTCTCTTCCACAGGCGATGGTTTCAGCAGGGAGCATATATTTAATTTTTGAAATTATTAGATGGATACCTAAACGACCGCAACATACGGGGATATACAATGTAATACTGACATATAATCACACACATAGGTTGGACTTGTGTTTTTTTTTTTTTTTTTTTTTTGTTCCAACCTCACCAAGTATGTAATCCTAGCCTTATACTGATGGATCCATTGGGTGGGTGAGTATCTGAATTGGACAGATGATAACCAATGGCAAGCGGGGTTTAAAAGATCTGCTTTAAAGTGCTTGTAAACCCTGGTTAAAAAAAAGAAACCCTTCAAGACAAAGGTATAATGAGCTAGTATGCATAGCATACTAGCTCATTTATGAATTGCTACCTGAGATCTAAGCCCCCGCAGCTGTCCTCGTCTCCCCCTCCGGCCGGCGACCTCTCTCCCAGGGGTTACTTCGGGTATCGCGGCTCCGACCTGTGATGGGCTGGAGCCGCGATGATGTCCCTCCCGTACATGCGTGCGGGAGCCGCCGGTAACAGCACACAGACTGAAGAAACGGCACATACGTGCCATTGCTTCAGTTTGCCCCAGTGCGCACATGCAGGGGATATCTCCTAAACCGTTTAGGAGATATCAGGGGTAGCAGGGGTAAGCCTTACCTGTAGCATAAAGTTGTTGTAAAGGGTATGTATATATATGTGTGTGTGTGTGTGTGTGTGTGTGTATATGTATATATATATATATATATATATATATATATATATATATATATATATATATATATATATATATATATATATATATATATATATATATATATATATATATATATATATATATATATATATATATATATATATATATATAAACTTAGCTGATTGGGGGGGGTTTGGTCCTGTACACACGATCAGAAAATCGTACGAAAAATACCGCTTTCAAATCGATCATGTACGATAATCGGATCGTTGGTACAGAGCTTTCGAGAGCCGATCAGAAATGTTCATCGGTCCTTTTTTTTTTTTTTTTTTTTTTTTCTTAATCGGACATGCACAATTTTTATTTAATCAGTACAGTTGTCCTTCAAAAATGCAATACAAATGCATTACATCACTTCTGCATTATTCTGTCGTATGAGAATTTTCAGGACTTTGGTAAACTCTTCATATTCAATGTGAGATTAGCATGCAAAATCATTCGTCCGATTAATCTTATTGCTTGTACCGGGCATTAGGCTTTCAAGGGTGCCCATCAGTCTTGTGGGGCTTCACCCAAAAGGGGAAGTTCTGCTTGAAGGCGTCCTCCTCTGCTGGGTTTTGACGGATACCTGCTCCCAGCAGAAGTCTTCAACCCACCCCTCCCCATCTTCTGGGACGCGTCACAGGTCCCAGAAGATTGCGGGACCATTCACAATACACAGTGCGGCTCGCTCATGTGCAGCGGGCATCCAAGCTGTCACAGCTGGGTGCCCACAATTAAGATGCCGGGACCGAAGATGGGTGGCAAAACGGCTGGATTGAGCACATCGCTGGATCCTGGAATAGGCGAGTCAAGTCAGCAGCTACAGTTTTTGTAGCTGCTGACTTTATATTTTTACAAATATGAATCTTTAACCAAGGCACTCATTATTATTTTTCCACTTGGTGGCTTTTTTCCCCCACTTATTACCTGTGCAATGCAAACCTTTAGAGTTGTATTGTCCTATGTCTGTTAACTAATGGAATACCCAACATCACCACTGTGTTTTCTCATGCAGGCACCATTGAATTCACCTTACTTGCCTCCTGGCGCAGTAAAACCGTCACCATCAACGGCACCTCAGCCACCACAGAGCGCCCCCCAGTGTCAGAAGAGAAGATTCTTGGAGGAGCTGCCAGAGGAGCAAGACGCCAGATTGTTGGGATACCAGGTGCTATAACTTCTCTATATACACCCGGGGTTCATTCTAGATGAGCACACCACTTTGTATTAGTATTCTAATTCATTGAGGGGTCCAGAGCTATAAACTCTGTATATAGGTGGTAGTGTGCTCGGCTGTACACCAACATGCTAATTGGCCCGATTTTTAGCTTAAACCTAGAAGGCAGGCTGAGGGGGTGTATTTTTTTTTTATTTTTTTTTTTTTTTGTGTGTTTTTGTATTTTTTTGATGGCTGGTAAACATGCATGTTCATACTGTATTCAGACAACCAAAAAAAGCATCAGCTGAATTCTCAGATTCATAGTACCAAGTTTAGATCTGCTTTAAGTCCATTATAAAAGATAGCTGATCGGAATAAATAAATGGGAGGGAGGGGGGTAGTAGAGTCCTGTACAAAAAATACGCCTTTCGAATCGATCGTACGATAATCTGATAGTACCCAGTAGACACCCAGTGATTCCTACAAGATGTTCATGTATTGTATAATAATTCTGCCTCACCCATATACTGAGATGCAGAGATTCCCTTAGACTCCGGTCACATGTATGCCGGTCTCTCTGCAGAGTCTGGTGCAGATTTCCATTCATTGGTTCAGGTGGGAATTTATCACTGAAAATCGCACCTGTACGGCACTGAAAAAAAAAATGTGCAGAACTCTTTAAAACCACAGCCGCCCTGCACGTCTGCTTTTGAGAAGGCTTGCAGGATCGCATGTTATGCGAATCAGATGTGAACAGAACCGCCTTTTTCTAATGCTTTCCCCTGGACAGATATTTGTGCTGTAGTGACACCTTGTGGTGAAGTTGGGGCATGAATGGCAAGCTTTACCTATCCGTATATAAATATGGGTAAGCCTTGCAAGCTCCCTTGCGTGTTCACTTGAGAGTTTTAGCGTGAAATCAAGCAAATTTATTATATTTCTTATGTGATTGGTTGCAGTGACTTGCTGGATTTAATGAATTTGGATCACAGCGTGACACTTTATTGATTTTGTGTTGGCTATATACTCTCTTGTCCCGGGGGGTCTCCAAACTACAGCCCATGGACCACATCTGGCCTATCACAAGACTTTATCTGGCCCGCAGCCAGGGTCAGTGGTGTATCCTCAGTGCGCACAGATTGGTGATTAACCACTTCCATACCAGTCTAATTCTGGCACTCCTCTCCTACATGTAAAAATCATTGTGCTTTATTTTTTTTTTTTTTTTTATGAATTTTAAAAAATAACAGTCTTTACCCCAATTTTTTTTGTAAAAACTGTTACACTGAGTAAATAGACACCCAACATGTTGCGCTCTAAAATTGCGCACACTCGTGGAATGGTGCCAAACTTTGGTACTTAACGAGGAACTGCGGTCTGCTCACATAATATATGTAATGTAATAAAAACATCTTTGCCATTCTGAAGCTTCCCTCCAACCACTTTCTCACACACACACATAGATATGAGATATAGCTGTATATGAGATATAGCTGTATATGAGATATAGCTGTATATGAGATATAGCTGTATATGAGATATAGCTGTATATGAGATATAGCTGTATATGAGATATAGCTGTATATGAGATATAGCTGTATATGAGATATAGCTGTATATGAGATATAGCTGTATATGAGATATACAGAGAGAATATACTCTGTGATTCTGTATTTGCCAAATGCTGCAGAAATCTCCCTCTACTGAGTCTGGCTGCAACCATTTTAACCGTGGGCAGCTGAAGCTGCTGCCTGTTCACTTCCTGGATTTACAGACAGGCACACATGCAGCTCTCATTCGCCCTCTTATGACTCATCCCCCCTGCCTTCCTGGCAAACTCTCAGAGTAAGAGAGAACTGTGCATGTCATAAGCCTAAGCTTTTTTCCAGACAAACAGGAAGTGGGCTGTATGTTATTTACTGGCAGAAAAAAAAAGTTTTACCATCCAAAGTTATTTTCGCTTCTGCATGTGAGCAATAAGGGGATGGGGACGCTTTTACATATTTTATTTATTTTTTCATCTGCTAGTGCTGGAAGTGACGTCATAACGTCGTTTCCGGCCTCCGAGGGTCATAGAGATGACCAGGGATCATCTGATAGAAGAGATCTAGGTTGTGTTTTCATGCTTTAGCACACATTGATAAATAAAAGGGGCTTTGGGTTGTGTGTTCAA
Source organism: Lithobates clamitans (assembly GCA_037952925.1). Lineage (NCBI taxonomy): Eukaryota > Metazoa > Chordata > Amphibia > Anura > Ranidae > Lithobates > Lithobates clamitans. The sequence continues at coordinate 75,544 of JBBGZY010002659.1, read as the reverse complement.
AAAAAGTGTTCCTGTGGCTGCCAATTTAAATTCCGCTGTTTCCTTGTGTGGGCAATACGAAGCTGACTCTTAATAATCATTTTGCTATGGCAAGGAACTTGCCATATTGTGTACTAAAAAATAGGGCCAAATGATATATTTTTAAATTGCTAAGCAATCAAAATGCTGTTAGACTACAGTGGGGAGGGGTTAAAATTGTATATAAAGCCAAGAACAAAAATGTAATATATTGCAGTTTACTAGTCCTTGCATATGGTGGCTGCATTAGTTTTCTTTTGGCCAAGAACATTTTCATATATCAACGTGTTGAGCTGTCATGTATATGTGATAAAATGCCTTATCTGTGATTAGACAAACACAATTCCATCTTTAGAATAGATGTGTAAACTTGTATACAATGTAAAGTCCAAAACTAATTGTAGATCCACAAGCTGAAAGTGAAAATGGTGTCCTTCCAATTTCAATCGATGCAAACACCCAGTGCTTCCCACAGGATGGATAGGGAAAATGTACCAGATATTAAGACCTTCCAAGGTCTATATGCGCAACAGTGAGGAATCGCTTCTCACTTTGGGTATATACACCGCCTCAGCTGTTCAGCCTACTTAGTGGACTCCAATGATACATCTCCCCACAGCAATTATCCTTTTAGGGAACTCCAAAACCCGATCACACGGTATACCATATGGAAGAGGAAAACAAACTCATTGTGCAACATTCATTGAAAAGCACACGAGTTTATTTCAAGGTTCTACTTCCCTTTCTTTCTATACTCTCTAGTCATCATTGACTGTACCCCCTACTTTTCTAAGGTTTTACTTACAGTGAAGATGTTGCAGTAAGACTTCTTGGAAATAAACGTTTGTCCAACACCCTTAATGGTTGCCTTAATGTCATTGCTGCTCCGTGCCTAGCCTGACATATGTTTCGTCCAATGGGACGTCTTCTGTGAGGCAGTAAGGCCCCTTACTGCCTCACAAAAGACGTCCCATTGGACGAAACGTAGGCACTCAAATCACTTCTGCTACAAACAGAATCGCTGGCTGAAAAGTTTCCTACCTAGATGGGGGGATGGGTGCCAGTAGGTGTAGGGATCATCCCGGTCTAACCACTGAACCCGAGGATGTCCTACGGCTAGAAGTAGTTAAAGGAGATCCATGGTAGCACTAAAATCCTGATTCTTCTCAGGCTCTTGGATAGTTATCACTTGAACAGGCATCCCCACTTGAAGATTTCTCTTCACCTACTATTCCAGTGACATCTGAAAATTGTGCTTTTTTTTTTTTTTTTTTTTTTTTTTTTCTGTCCTGGTGTAACCCTTCCCTGCTCCATATAAAACATGATACACATGTGCATTGAAGTCAAAAGTTTCTTTCACAGGTGGTCTGTCTTAACGCTGCTTCTTTATTAGAAATGCCTCCCGCCATATTTTCTGTCTGCCCTTAATTATTAATTTGCAGAGGAGCGAAGAAGCCCTGGAAATGATGTAATCTTTGTAATGTGGGTATATACAGAGGCGGCCCTCTCTGGGGGGGGGTATTGAGGGGGGAGGGGGTAATGGCTCTTCACTGCTGAGGGGGGTATAGTAGTGGCCCCCCCCCCTCCTTGGGCAGGGAAAGTCAGTTGATGGTGAGGAGAAGACTGTGACTCGACCTTTAGATTTTGCTAATGCCGCTGTGTATTTTTCTGCTCATAGCATGGACCCATTCATATGACTAATTTAGGTACAGGCTTCCCGGCCCAGAGCAAGGCGGACGCTCCAGCAGGCAAAGTCGAAGCAACCCCTGGCAAGGAACGTGAGAGGGACAGGTGAGAGAAGAACGCATTCAGCAATGTAGTATAAATTGTGTGACTAGAGGACTTTTAAAGTGATTGTAAGGGTAGGGATGCACCAACATATCGGCCACCGAAACATATCGGTCGAAAATGGCCTTTTCGGCAATTTGCCGAAAGAGAAAAAAGACCGATAATGCTGCCCCTGGTGCCGCCCATTACGGGGGTATCGTATAGCTCAGAAGAGAGGAGAGCTGCCGCCTGGTTGATTGGAGTGCCAGGAACATCACAGCTTTAATTTCAATAGCTGTGTGTTCAATCCTGGGACAGGTGATCTGTCTATCAAAGTTCCCCGGACAAGGGGGAGGGGCTGCATGTGAGGGCGGGGAACACACAGCTATTGAAATGAAAGCTGTGATGTTCCCGGCGCTCTAATCAACCAGGCGGCGGCTCTCCTCTCTTCCCCTGCACAGGCAAGGCTGCACTGGGGACACAGGCTGGCTGCATCTGACGGCACTGGTGAGGCTGCATTGATCTTTTATATCATGTCTGCAGTCTCTGACCATCTCTTGTAGTATGTCTGCAGTCTCTCAGCATCTCCTGTAGTATGTCTGCAGTCTCTGACCATCTCCTGTATAAAAATATTTTTTAAAAAGTCATTTTCGGTATTGTTTTCGGCCTAGTGTATTTTTCTACTCCTATGTAAAGGTTCATTTTAATTTTTTTTTTTTTAAACATGTTATACTTGCCTCCTCCTGTGCAAGGGTTTTGCACAGAGTGGCCCCGATCCTCCTTTTCTGGGATCCCCCAGCGGCGCTTCTGCAGTCCAAGGGGACACCCGTGCGAGCGCGCTCCCGAGTCCCGCTGCTGCCTACATTGACACAGACAGCGCATTTCCCCCATGATTACAGAAAAATTCCTGTTCTGCCAGACATCCAGTGAGCTCCTAACTTCCTGTTTGAGTTGACAACTCTGTTGCACTGTCATCCCACACATTTTCAGTCTTACCACGTTGTCTCCTACTGTACTACAGAACACCCTAACCTTTTATCTCATAAACATCACATAAAGGGGAGGTGTTCTGTTGTCCAGGAGAAGAGAAATGGGTGGGGCTGACACTGGCGTTTTTCAAAGGTAGTGAGTAGGTGGCTAAGCAGGAAGTAAAGAGCCCATTGGATGTTTTGGTTTATGGTTGGACCTTGTATGTGCCTGTTCTCCACTGACCCTGCTAATGTTTCCACAGGCAGCTGATGCCCCCGCCACCCGGACTACCGGTACCGACGCAGAAAGATGGCGAAGACCAGTCATTACCCCGGTCCTCCTTGGGCTTGGACGGTGAGTATTCCACCAGCGGCTGCTACTTATCCAATCAGAGGTCAGGAGTGGGCCCATTCCGGTTATTTATTTTTATTTTTTTTTAAAAGGTGCCTGCGACCTATGTGCACTCGAGGCAGCCGTCTTGTATGCTTGGCTAAAGTCCTCAGGTTGGCTTTCCAGGAACAAATCGGCTGAAACTTTAGCACAGCACACAAAGTGGCTCCCCCTGTTGTGTGGAGGCGACAGGGACTCTTTAAAATTCCTTGGCCTAGAAGCCAGGCCATTGTATAAAACAGTCCCTACCGCCCTGCAAGTGATTAATACAGAGGGTGGGGATCGACTTTATACTGGTATTCATGTCTGCGGCGTCTTGTCTAACTGTTTATTTTTGTATTTTTTTTGTGTCTTCTCTTTTTTTTTTTTTTTTTTTTCTTCTCCCTTCTCTTCTCTTCCATGACTGCGGATGCCTGCTGATGTGCCGTGGGTGACCTGTGACATCTGACCTGGGGTGACCTTTTTGTGGCTGATACAAATGATGTTCAACTAACGTGTTTAATTCTCTCACAAATTAACGGATGACGCTTGTCTCTTTTTTGGAGGTTCTTTTTTGTTTTGTTTTTTTTTTTGTTTGTTTGTCTTTTTTTTTTTTTCCCCCCACCTTTTTTTGTCTTCCAGAACCTCCCACCAAAAAGGTGAAGACGTCCGACAAGACCTTCGGGTTGGTAGCATACGCAGGGGACTCCTCCGACGAGGAAGAAGAGCACGGCGCCCATAAGAGTCCAGGCCCTTTCACGCAAGGCTGGAACGTGAACTACCAGTACCCGGCAAACCAGCAACGAGCCAAACAGCAGATGCCTTTCTGGATGGCCCCGTAGAACTCTACCGTTTTGCATTCCAGCCACCCCCTTGCCCCCCCACACACACCTCTGTGACTTGTAGCAATAATTTGGCATGTACACAACCCCCACCTGAGACCTTGTGCTTGTTGCTTTTTTTTTTTTTTTTTTCAATTCTAAGCAAACTTTATTAGCAAGAGCAGGTGAAGGGATGCAAAAAAAACGGGATCCATTTTTATAAAGCTTTATTTAAATCGGACATTTTTACTTTAAAAAAAAATGACAAAGTTGCATTTTATAAAAGGGCTGTTTTGTTTGCCCCTTCCAAAATGTACATGGATTACAGGAGGACACCGGATGAGGGCCCTTCGCTAATGCCACCCGATTATTTTTTTTTTTTTACCTGGTCTCCTTGTGTAGGGCTGTTGACATTGCTGGGGGTTAGAGCTCTTTGTGTTGGTTCTAGTTCCCAGGAAATTGGTTTGGCTTGACATTGGTGCTGAAAGTAGCTGCAGTTTGGGTGGATTAGCAGCCATGTTTCTTGCTTAGCCAGCAGCCATGTTCTGGTGACATGGCTGCCTGAGACTGGGCTTGGAATTCTGCTCAAAGCCAGTGGTTCCATTCCCATGATCCGTAGGTGAAGGGGTGCAGACTGTCAATATGCCCATACAGAGCAATGTGTGTAGTAAATGGAGAAACCCCCCCCCCCCTCTCCCAACCAGCCACCATAACCTGTATATGAGCACCCGCTACAGCCTACAAGTCTCCACCTAGAGACCATGACCTTCGACGTGTTTCGCCCCACCCACTGAGACGAAACATGTTGGAGGCCGTGTTTTCTTGGCGGAGATGTAGGCTGGTGATCAATGGCAGGATAGAATCCTCTCCTTGCTTACCCCATGTAATCTGAAACCACTAGACTAGACTGCCGCTCCTCCAACCAGCCACTAAATCCTGTGTAGAAGGATCCGCTTCAGCAGTGGCGGCTGGTGGTTTTATTTATTCTTGTGGAGGGGTGCAGCAAACAACCACCCATCCCACCCCCCATTTGCTGGTTGGTCCGGCACTTACCCCATCGTGGCAGGCAGCGTGGTGTAGCGACTCATCTGAGTCCTCCATGGTCGTTTCCAGCTCCTCCCCTCCCCGGCGTTCATTAGGATCGCCTGTCCTTTTAGCCAGTTGGGTGACAGGTGTCAAAACCTGCTTCCTGTTTGGCCGGGAGGAGAGCCAGTGTTACAACAGCAAATATTAATGCGCTGTTGTAACACAACTGGGTGGGATCAGAGCGCACTCTCTGCGACCCGAGCCCACCCTATATTGAAGCCTATTAGAGCCTCTGTCTCTAATTGGTGCTAAAAAATTTGGATTGGAATTCATGCGCTGTTGTCCTGAAAGGGGCCGGACACATGGATCGGGGGGGCTCCCTTAATGGATGGGCCGCTATAGCCTACATCTCCGCCAAGCAACCACGGCCGCATGTGTTTTGCCTCAGTGGGTGGGGCAAAGGGTGGGGTTTTTTGGTGGAGACGTAGGCTGAAGCAGGTCCTCATACACAGGTAATGGTTTTGGGTTGAGCGAGTGGCGGTTTCTCTACCATGGCTGGCTAGTCTCTGCTGCGTTTCCTTCAGCTTACCGCCAATTGGGGAATGATTTCTGGTCACATGGGGTAAGCATGGAGATGTTTCTACTCTGCCATTGTTCACCAGGAGGAGAACAAACCACCTGATATCCTGCTAAACAATGCCCATGACAGCCTTGGCTACTGATTTACCCAGACTGCAGCACAGCAGCCCCCCCCCCTTATTTATAGTCTTCTCTGTTCGGGGGGCCATTTTTATCTCATTTTCTAAGTTTATGTTCAGGGGATGAAAAAGTGAAAAAAACAAATCTTCATACCATTACCAGCCTGCTTGTATATGTAGCAGAGCCCAATGTATTTCCACACTCATCACAGCCGGCTGTTTGTTTTTTGGTATTTTATGCTCTGTCTTGATCAGTCAGATTGGCACATGGTTACCTAAAACATGTCTCTAGACCCAGGGAATCCTTTGTTTTAAAATCTGCATCTCCCATGTTAAAGCAGACCCATCGTTGGATGTTCAAGCCCAACTCCAGGTGAAAAAAAAAAAAAAAATCCCATGTAGTAAGGGCTGTGCACGGCAAGGGTTAATTGCCTAATTTTTTGACCAGAAAATTTATACTCTCCCCCCCTCCAATACCGCGCTACAGTGGCAAACACCCCCCCCCCCCCTCGGGATCCAGTGGTGGACTATTCCTGATGTCGTCATGTCCAGAGCAGGTCTGTGGGCTTGACATTAGGAACGGTCCACTGCTCAAGACTGTGGGTGGGGACAGGAGCTGCAGGGACTGGGAGGATCAGTTAAGTACATCTCCTTACTCCTGCCCCCCCCCCAGACAAAGCAGCAATTTAACCTTGCAGTGTGGGCACAGTCCCACTGTATGGGAAAACTTTTTTGCCTGGAGTTGGGCTTAAAGTCTGGCTGGGAAGGATAAAGATTTAAGGCTAGGGCTATAAAGGCACCTAAAAATTAAACTCAGAAAAAAAAAAAATGATGTGTCAAAGCAGCTTTTGCTGCAATACCAGCCTTCAATCTGAAGCTGTTACTTGCAGTAATCCATTTCCACCACTAGATGTCCTCTGTCTTCTGGTTTTGAATGTTGGCCAGCGTAATCCAACCCACCTGATCTGAACCTAGATTGTCATGGACAATTCCTCCACAAGGGATTTTGTCCAATGCTCGCCTCGGCTCCGGATACTTTTTGCACTAAATGGCGATCATTGGGAAAACGATGTAAGTATTTCAGGGTTTTGAAAAGCTGGAGTTCTGCTTTTAACTGTTTGTTGGCAGTCGTCTTATTTGCTGCCTACTGAAGGTTTGTGATGCTTATTGGATCGCTGTCTACAAACAGATTTTGTAGCTCTAAATCGGGTGTCTCCAAACTTTTACAACAAAGGGCCAGTTTACCCTACTTTAGACTTTAGGGGGGGTTAGAAATTGCCCCGGCATCATTGGGAGTTAACGGTGCCTCATCTTTGATATTTGGGGGGAGGAACAGTGTCCCATTTTTGGTGTCTGTGGGAGTAATCGTGACCCAACTGGATAAAGGAGAGCAAAAGGGCCATAGCTTGGAGACCACTGCTCTACACCAGTGGTCTCCAAACTGTGGCCTCAGGGCTGGATGAGGCACTTGACTTGCCTTTGGTCCTGCCTTTTTTGAGGCACTATTCCTTCTTCTACTGACCCCCAACGATAAGGAACCCTTCTTTTTACTGATGCCAACAGTGGGGCATCATTCCTGCCACTGGCATTGACTGCAGTGCACTGTTCCTGCCACCAATACCAATGATGGGGCACTCCTCCACTTTTTTTTTAAATGGGGCATTTCCACTTGTGCTGTCCAGTTTGGCCCCCCTAAAGTCTGAAGGGCTCTTTGTTTTAGGAAATTTGGAGACCCCTGCTCTAGACTAATAAGACTGCTATACCTTTCTTGTAAAAAAAAAAGCTATGTCACCAGTTCAGAAGCCTAGGCAGTAGTCTCATGATCTTTTCCGAAGGGCAGGATCAGCCAAAGTGACCAACTGCACCTTGTCTTTTGGAGGGCGAGTCACTTTGTCTATTCTCTTTTTAAAAAGACCATCACCTTACCCATTCAGAGCCAAAGGACCATCTCTTGGTAAAGGGCCCCAACGCACTGGTACTGGCCTTGGCAGGGCTTTGCCGCCGGCTCCTCCCAGAACTAAAAATCCCCATTGGTTGGACTTTGGCCATGTAACAGTGCTTGGGACTTGGCAATTGGGTGTTGGACTCAAGGAGGAGGTCACCTGCTCCCTCGTACATGAAAGCACCAGGTGGCAAATGCTGGCAAGGTTAGTATCTGTGACTGGGGGCCACTTTGCAAAAACACTGTCTCTTTGCCTTGAATGGGCATGGAGATGGCATCTGTTGAATCTCGATCCATACCAGCAAGGCTTTTAGCATAGTAGGTGCGATGAAGGTGACCATCCTTTGACTGAAACCACAAACTAGCTTATTGACGTTGCTGGCAACCATACATATTAATCCAGTGACAGGTACACTTACGTTATTTCTATCAGCTAGTCTAGACCAGAACCTTACCAGACCTTGTTAGTATCTCCTAGTATTCTCCTTAATGCCCCATGTTGTGTCCAGCCAAACCTTCTTCAATACTATAAAAAAAAAACCAAACCCCCTGCATGTTGCCGCTGCGGTTGGTGCCCCTAAGCTGCCATAACCTTCAGTTATTTATATTTTCGCTGTTCTGAATTGCCTTGAATCCTGACCACATTTTGTTACAGTAGAAGAACAGGCTCCCGCAGTGTCTACATTTCACCTCCTGCCGCCGACGCTTTGTACTTTGAATTTTTTTTGGCTGTAAATATGAGAAATTTCATTGTAAATAAATGTATAAATATTCAGCATTGTGTCTGACCTTACTTGGCTTTGTGTTTTAACCACTTTGGGGGGGTGGGGGTGTTCCCCCCTCTTGCGTGTGTCCCATTGAGTAGCTTTCCCTTCACTTCCTGTCTTGTAGGCACAAGAGGAAGGAGAGGAATTCCAAAGGGCTCATGTATACTTGCTTTGACTTTAACCACTTGCCCACTGGGCACTTAAACCCCCTTCCTAACCAGACCAATTTTCAGCTTTCGGTGCTCTCACCTTTTGAATGACATTTACTCAGTCATGCAACACTGTACCCATGACATTTTTGTCCCTATTTATTTTATTTTTTTTTCACACAAATAGAGCCTTCTTTTGGTGGTATTTAATCAACGCTGTTTTTTTTTTTTTTTAATTATTTGTGCTATAAAAAGACTAAATTCTGTAAAAAAAAAAAAAAATGCATTTTTCTTTGTTATAACATTTTGCAAATTAGTCATTTTTCTTCATAAAATTTGGCCAAAATTTTGTACCGCTACATCTTTGGTAAAAATAATCAATCTGTGGATATTATTTGGTCTTTGCGAAAGTTAGTCCACAAGCTATGGTGCCAATCTGAAAATTGATCACACCTGATGCACTGACGGCCTATCATTTCTTGAGACCCAAACAAGCCAGGAAGGTACAAATACCCCCAAATGACCCCTTTTTGGGAAGCAGGCATTCCAAGGTATTTAGTAAGAGGCATTGTGATTTTTTTTTTTTTTTTTTTTTTTTTCACAAAATGGTTATATTAGCAGGTTATTTCTCACACAACATATGCATACCACAAATTACACCCCAAAATAGATTCTGTTACTCCTACTCTATTACTACATTCATACTCCTGGGTATGGCGATACCACATGTGACACTTTTACACACCGTGGCCACATACAGAGGCCCAACATGCAGGGAGTGCCATCCGGTGTTCTTGGAGCATAAATTACACATATCATTTCTTGACTACCTCTTACACTTTTGAAGGCCCTGGAGTACCAGGACAATGGAAACTCCCCAAAAATGACCCCATTTTGGAAAGAAAACACCCAAACATATAATCTGAGGCATAGTCTTTTGAACATGTGTTTTTTTTTTTTTGTTTTTTTTTTCTACAAGTTTTTGGAAAATGTGTAAAAAAAAAAAAAAAAAAAAGTAAAACTTTTTTTTTTTTTTTTACACAAAGTTGTCCATTTATACAATGTTTCTAACACATAGCATGTACATACAAAAAAATTACACCCCAAAATAGATTCTCCTACAGAGTACGGAGATGCCACATGTGAGACTTTTACACAACCTGGCCACATAGGTCCAACATCCAAGGAGTACCATCTGGTGTTCTAGGGGCATAAATGTCAAATCTAATTTGACTACCTATTACACTTTTGTGAGGCAATCTAGTGGCATGGATAAGCATGAATGGGGATGGCTGAGTATGGATGGGATGACTGAGCACAGCTGTCAGCGGCCATTTTCCGTGAGGCGGTCACGGATATTCCAGGGGGCGTACGGGCCTCAATGTATGCCTTCCCAGAGTTATTGATCTGCGTTGTAGCCGTCATTTGGCTCTGGCGCGGTCGTTAACTGGTTAATACTCATTAAAGCGCCTACTGCTTCAACATGCATTTTAAAAAAAAAAATTTTAAGCCTGGCAAATGCCCTGTGTGTGTTGATTTTCTGTTGTTTTAAAGGGGTTCAGTAGAACCCCAGCTCAGTAATACCAGCACTCGGCAGTCCCCCATCTCACTAATGCCTTTTTTTTTTTTTTTAAAGCAGATCATCACAGACTGTTGAAAATGTTGCATCTCTTTTGGAAGTCAAGGGTCTAGAGGAAGAGTGGAGGGGCGGAGAATCCAAGTTGCATGAGGTCCCGTTTGAAGTTTCCACAGTCAGTGATGATATGGGGAGCCATGACATCTGCTGATGTTGGTCCGTTGTGTTTTATCAAGTCCAAATTTTGTGCAGCTTCGAATGTTAGAGCACTTCATGCTTCCCTCTGCTGACCAGCTTTATGGAGATGCTGATTTCATTTTCCGGCAGGACTTGGCACCTGCCCACACTGCCAAAAGTAACCAAAACCTGGTTTAATGATCATGGTATTACTGTTCTTGATTGGCCTGCAAACTCGACTGACCTAAAGCCCATAGAGAATCTGTGGGGTATTGTCAAGAGGAAGATTAAAGACACCAGACCCAACAATGCAGATGAGCTGAAGGCCGCTATCAAAGCAACCTGGACTTCCATAACACCTCAGCAGTGCCACAGGCTGATGGCCTCCATGCCAGGCCGCATTGATGCAGTAATTCTTGCAAAAGGACCAAGCATTGAGTGCATACTGTACACCTTTCTGGTTCCATCTTTCATGCTGCTTCCCTGCTGTTGTCTCCTCCTAGTCCCTGCTGGGTCTTCTCATCCACCATCAGTACCCGATCTCATAAATTTTGGCTAGCTCCATAAATACATGGCTTGACCAGTTTGGTGTGGTGGAACTCAAGTGGCCCACACACAGCCCTAAAGTCAACCCTACTGAACATCTATAGGATGGACTGGAACACTGACTGTGAGCCAGGTCTACTCATTTACCATGGTATTTCACCTCACAAATTCCAACAGACCCTCCAAAACCTTGTGAAAAGCCTTCCCAAAAAAGTGGAGGTCAACTCCATATTAATGGCCATGATTTGGTATTGGGATGTCCAACAAGCTGATAAAGGTGTGGTAGTCTGGGGTCTGCAAACTATTGACCGACCGTATAGACCAGGGTTCCATGGAACTCTAATGTTCCTCCAGAGGCTGCTAGGTGTTTCTTGAGCAATTTCTGCCTCTCGGATAAGTTCCCACTGACACCATCGATCTTTTTAGCTATCTGTAAGGGGAGGAATTCTTCCCAACCACCACAGGTGTAAGGAGTATTGTTCCCACTGACCATCACACTAATGTATGACGAGTTGTAATTTTAGCAGGGGGATCCCTGAGACCAGAAAGTTATTTTTCAAGGGTTCCTCTGTGTTTAGAAAGGCTGATCTAGAGTATATTTGCTTGCAGAGTAATGCAAAATGACCCACTTTAAGGTTGGCTCCCACAGATCTTTATACTTTTTTATCCACCAGCATTTCTGTTTGTCCCCAAGCACCAGGAAAGTCCTGGAGAAGCTCCAAGTTACTGGGGCTGAGGACTCTCCTCCGCTCCCGTTTTACAGGCCTAAGTGGCGTAGAACCAGCATGGTCACATGGAGGAGGAGAGGGACTCTAATTCACCTCTGTACTGGGTATTGTTCACCAAATGCGATGAACGTGTGAAGCCAGTGGGGCCACCACTAAGCCTAGTACGGTATGTCCTTCGTGGCCAAAGCACAGGTTCTACAAAGGCCCCATTCACACTTGTGGACCGGGCCCATTAGCGTGTGTGTGTGTGTGTGTGGGGGGGGGTTCCCAGCAATTAACTGCAGGCGGCAGCCCCATCAATAGAAGGTTGACTGCTCACATGTAGTCCTTAATGGAACCATTACCTGCCAATCACCGGCCACAGACAGAAGTGTGAAAGGGGGCTCAGGGTATACTTTACAAAATACACTTTAACATATTTCTCAGTAGAGCAATAGGGGGAGATTTCATTTCTGACCATCACCTAAAAAAAAAATGTGTCTCAACTGCGTGACTTTATCACCCCTCCACCACGAATCTAAACAAGTCCCAACTGCCACTTTTGCTAGACAGCAATAAATATGTCAACTGTGTGACTTTATTGCCCCTCAACCACAAGTATAAACAAGCGCTAACTGCCACTTTTGCTGAACAGCAATAAATGTGTCAACTGTGTGACTTTATTGCCCCTCAACTACAAACCTAAACAAGCCCCAACTGCCACTTTTTCTGGACAGCAAAAAATGTGTCTCAGCTGCGTGACTTTATTGCCCCTCAACCACAAGTATAAACAAGCGCCAACTGCCACTTTTAAAGGACAACAAAAAAATGTGTCTCAGCTGCGTGACTTTATCGCCCCTCAACCACAAGTATAAACAAGCCCCAACTGCCACTTTTGCTGGACAGCAAAAAATGTGTCTCAACTGCGTGACTTTATCACCCCTCAACCACGAATATAAATGAGCCCCAACTGCCACTTTTGTAGGACAACAAAGAATGTGTCTCAACTGCATGACTTTATAGCCCCTCAACCACAAGTATAATAAAGCCCCAACTGCCACTTTTGCTGGACAACAAAAAATGTGTCTCAACCGTGTGACTTTATCACCCCTCAACCACAAGTATAAACAAGTGCTAACTGCCACTTTTGCTGAACAGCTCGGTCTGTTAACCTCTTCCTGGCTGATGGTGACTTTATTATCCCTCAACCACAAGTATAAACAAGCGCCAACTGCCACTTTTGCTGGACAACAAAAAATGTGTCTCAACTGCATGACTTTATAGCCCCTCAACCACAAGTATAATAAAGCCCCAACTGCCACTTTTGCTGGACAACAAAAAATGTGTCTCAACCGTGTGACTTTATCACCCCTCAACCACAAGTATAAACAAGTGCTAACTGCCACTTTTGCTGAACAGCTCGGTCTGTTAACCTCTTCCTGGCTGATGGTGACTTTATTATCCCTCAACCACAAGTATAAACAAGCGCCAACTGCCACTTTTGCTGGACAACAAAAAATGTGTCTCAACTGCATGACTTTATTGCCCCTCAACCACGAATATAAACAAGCGCCAACTGCCACTTTTGCAGGACAGCAATAAAAAAGTGTCTCAACCCTGTGACTTTAACTGCCACTTTTGCAGGAAAGCAAAAAAATGTGTCTCAACTGTGTGACTTTATTGCCCCTCAACCACGAATATAAACGAGCCCCAACTGCCACTTTTGTAGGACAACAAAGAATGTGTCTCAACTGCATGACTTTATCGCCCCTCAACATCAAGTATAATAAAGCCCCAACTGCCACTTTTGCTGGACAACAAAAAATGTGTCTCAACTGTGTGACTTTATTGCCCCTCAACCACGAATATAAATGAGCCCCAACTGCCACTTTTGCTAGACAGCAAAAAATGTGTCTCAACCTGCGTGACTTTATTGCCCCTCAACCACAAGTATAAACGAGTCCCAACTGCCACTTTTGCAGGACAGCAAAAAAAATGTGTCTCGACTGTGTGACTTTATCACCCCTCAAACGCAAGTATAAACAAGTGCCAGCTGCCATTTTGCTGAACAGCTCGGTCTGTTAACCTGTTCCTGGCAGATGGCGACTTTATTATCCCTTAACCACAAGTATAAACAAACCCCAACTGCCGCTTTTCCAGGACAACATAGAATGTGTCTCAACTGTATGACTTAATCGCCTCTTGACCACAAGTATAATAAAGCCCCAACTGCCACTTTTTCTGGACAGCAAAAAATGTCTCAACTGCGTGACTTTATTGCCCCTCAACCACGAATATAAACAAGTGCCAACTGCCACTTTTGCTAGACAGCAATAAATGTGTCAACTGTGTGACTTTTACTGCTCAACCACAAGTATAAACCCCCAACTGCCACTTTTGCAGGACAGCAAAAAAAGTGTCTCAACTGGGTGACTTTATCGCCCCTCAAACCCCAAGTTTAAACAAGTGCTAACTGCCATTTTGCTGAAAAGCTTGGTCTGTTAACCTCTTCCTGGCTGATGGTGACTTTATTATCCCTCAACCACAAGTATAAACAAGCGCCAACTGCCACTTTTACTGGACAACAAAAAATGTGTCTCAACTGTATGACTTTATTGCCCCTCAACCACGAATATAAACAAGCGCCAACTTCCACTTTTGCAGGACAGAAAAAAAAAAAGTGTCTCAACCCTGTGACTTTATCACCCCTCAACCATAAGTATAAACAAGCGCCAACTGCCACTTTTTATGGACAGCAAAAAATGTGTCTCAACTGTGTGACTTTATTGCCCCTCAACCACACGTATAGATAAGCCCCAACTGCCATTTTGCTGAACATCTTGGTCTGTTAACCTCTTCCTGGCCGATGGTACAGATATATGCAGTCCTATGTAAACACTTTTCTGTGCTGAGAGCTTACCTGCAGGGACCGGAAAGCTCCCGCTGCATACTTGTAATTGTGAGCATCATGATCATGTGACCGTGGTGACAGCCAATCACAGCGGTCACATGACCTGAATGTCCACCTCCCGGCATCTACAAGCTCTTAAAGGGTGGCGGGAAGGGGTTGAAGGAAGTCAAAAGATAACAGACATACTGGCCGGATCACCAGGTGAAAAAAAGAAAATGAATGCAGCCACCACATCTGAGCACTTCCTGTTATAGGGTGACAACGTTCTGTCCCTGATTATCAATTGTGCTCCTTTGTTGTCACCCCGTCACATAGGGCTTGTGATGGAGACTACAAGCTGCCATTTCAGCACACATTACACACACAGCTGGAAACCCGCACTACCATGGCTGGAGAACCTATAGACGGGAAGTGGCTGCAAAGAGGTTGCAGGAGATCAGCAACGCTGAAGTGTAACAAAAGAGGAGAGGAAAAAAAGGGGAAAACTATTTTATTAAAAAAAAATAAAAATAAGGAAATAGTTGATGATGCACAGAGCACACTACATACATACATGACATACAGACACTCAGAGACATACATACATACATACATGACATACATACATACATGACATACATACATAGGCGTGCCCACGGGGTGTGCCGGGTTTGCCTGGGCACACCCTAATCCCCTGAGCAGTGTTTAGTTGCATGCCCTCTGTACCCTGACATCTGCCTGGGCTGATGTGCAATGTGTACCCCGCACCACCTGTGAGGCAGTATAACATTGCCGATCGCTTAGTGTGACACTGTCCTCCTGTATAATAACTGCATGCAGAGAGAGGACCTGTCAGAAATCATGTATGATGTCGGGGTGGGCGGGACCGAGCAGCTACCGAATGCCAGCCAATGGGATGAGTCTGGCGGGGCCACTACGTGTATGTAGCCCCGCCCCTTTCTTAAGCTGCTCGGTCCTGCTCGGATGTCACACAGGCACAGCGAGCAGAGTGAAGCCGCCTCCCCCTCCAGTGTTTATGTGTACACAGGGGGAGGGGACCTGCTGTGCCTGTGCCACGCTGATCAGAGGTACTGAATGGGATGGGGGGAGGGGGGTCTGTCTGTGCTGAAGGGGGGTTTATGCTGAATGGGGGGCTCCATTTGTGCTGAAGGAGGGGTGTGCTTAATAGGGGGTCCATCTGTGGTAAAGGGGGGGTTTGTGCTGAATGGGGGGCTCCATCTGTGCTGAAGGGGGGTCTGTCTGTGCTAAGGGGGGGGGTCTGTGCTGAAGTGGGGTATGTCTGAATGGGGGGGGGGGTCTATGCTGAAGGGGGAGGTCCGTCTGTGCTGAAGGGGGGGGTCTGTGCTGAGGGGGGTTGAATAATGTAAAGGGGTCCAGTGGAGCACAGTGGGGTGTTTTTACATTTTAATGTGGGGGGTGCCAGATATATGATCCGCCCAGGTGCCAAATGCTACTGAAGTCAAGCCATCAGACAGTTGCAAATCAGTGGTCTTGCTATCAGACGAGTATTTTTTGGTTGGATTTTAAACACACAAAAACTAAATATAACATAATGGATGTGTGACAGCTCTGTATAATCATTATATTATATGTTACATCACTCTCTCTAACATTTACAATACGGTAAGATTTTACTGTGGAAATTTAAAGATACAGAGCCCCAAATATCAACCCATTGGCTACATAGTGACATTTTTCCAATACTTCTAAATGGGTTCAAAAATAATTCTCCCATTGGACCAATACGTTTACAATGCAGATGTGTCATACACACCCCCCTCTATGATATCTTACAATTTGATATGATTTTACTGTGGAAATTTAAAGATACAGAGCCCCAAATACCAACCCATTGGCTATATAGTGACATTTTTCCAATACTTCTAAATGGGTTCAAAAATAATTCTCCCATTGGACCAATACGTTTACAATGCAGATTTGTCATACACACCCCCCTCTATGATATCTTACAATACGGTAAAATTTTACTGTGGAAATTTAAAGATACAGAGCCCCAAATACCAACCCATTGGCTATATAGTGACATTCTTCCAATACTTCTAAATGGGTTCAAAAAAAATTCTCCCATTGGACCAATACGTTTACAATGCAGATTTGTCATACACACCCCCCTCTATGATATCTTACAATTTGATATGATTTTACTGTGGAAATTTAAAGATACAGAGCCCCAAATACCAACCCATTGGCTATATAGTGACATTTTTCCAATACTTCTAAATGGGTTCAAAAATAATTCTCCCATTGGACCAATACGTTTACAATGCAGATGTGTCATACACACCCCCCTCTATGATATCTTACAATACCATAAAGTTTTACTGTGGAAATTTAAAGATACAGAGCCCCAAATATCAACCCATTGGCTACATAGTGACATTTTTCCAATACTTCTAAATGGGTTCAAAAATAATTCTCCCATTGGACCAATAAGTTTACAATGCAGATGTGTCATACACACCCCCCTCTATGATATCTTACAATACGGTAAAATTTTACTGTGGAAATTTAAAGATACAGAGCCCCAAATACCAACCCATTGGCTATATAGTGACATTTTTCCAATACTTCTAAATGGGTTCAAAAAAAATTCTCCCATTGGACCAATACGTTTACAATGCAGATTTGTCATACACACCCCCCTCTATGATATCTTACAATACGGTAAAATTTTACTGTGGAAATTTAAAGATACAGAGCCCCAAATACCAACCCATTGGCTATATAGTGACATTCTTCCAATACTTCTAAATGGGTTCAAAAAAAATTCTCCCATTGGACCAATACGTTTACAATGCAGATTTGTCATACACGCCCCCCTCTATGATATCTTACAATTTGATATGATTTTACTGTGGAAATTTAAAGATACAGAGCCCCAAATACCAACCCATTGGCTATATAGTGACATTTTTCCAATACTTCTAAATGGGTTCAAAAATAATTCTCCCATTGGACCAATACGTTTACAATGCAGATGTGTCATACACACCCCCCTCTATGATATCTTACAATACCATAAAGTTTTACTGTGGAAATTTAAAGATACAGAGCCCCAAATATCAACCCATTGGCTACATAGTGACATTTTTCCAATACTTCTAAATGGGTTCAAAAATAATTCTCCCATTGGACCAATAAGTTTACAATGCAGATGTGTCATACACACCCCCCTCTATGATATCTTACAATACGGTATGATTTTACTGTGGAAATTTAAAGATACAGAGCCCCAAATACCAACCCATTGGCTATGTAGTGACATTTTTCCAATACTTCTAAATGGGTTCAAAAATAATTCTCCCATTGGACCAATACGTTTACAATGCAGATGTGTCATACACACCCCCCTCTATGATATCTTACAATTTGATATGATTTTACTGTGGAAATTTAAAGATACAGAGCCCCAAATACCAACCCATTGGCTATATAGTGACATTTTTCCAATACTTCTAAATGGGTTCAAAAAAAATTCTCCCATTGGACCAATAAGTTTACAATGCAGATTTGTCATACACACCCCCCTCTATGATATCTTACAATACGGTAAAATTTTACTGTGGAAATTTAAAGATACAGAGCCCCAAATACCAACCCATTGGCTATATAGTGACATTTTTCCAATACTTCTAAATGGGTTCAAAAAAAATTCTCCCATTGGACCAATACGTTTACAATGCAGATTTGTCATACACACCCCCCTCTATGATATCTTACAATACGGTAAAATTTTACTGTGGAAATTTAAAGATACAGAGCCCCAAATACCAACCCATTGGCTATATAGTGACATTCTTCCAATACTTCTAAATGGGTTCAAAAAAAATTCTCCCATTGGACCAATACGTTTACAATGCAGATTTGTCATACACACCCCCCTCTATGATATCTTACAATACGGTAAAATTTTACTGTGGAAATTTAAAGATACAGAGCCCCAAATACCAACCCATTGGCTATATAGTGACATTCTTCCAATACTTCTAAATGGGTTCAAAAAAAATTCTCCCATTGGACCAATACGTTTACAATGCAGATTTGTCATACACACCCCCCTCTATGATATCTTACAATTTGATATGATTTTACTGTGGAAATTTAAAGATACAGAGCCCCAAATACCAACCCATTGGCTATATAGTGACATTTTTCCAATACTTCTAAATGGGTTCAAAAATAATTCTCCCATTGGACCAATACGTTTACAATGCAGATGTGTCATACACACCCCCCTCTATGATATCTTACAATACGGTAAAATTTTACTGTGGAAATTTAAAGATACAGAGCCCCAAATATCAACCCATCGGCTACATAGTGACATTTTTCCAATACTTCTAAATGGGTTCAAAAAAAATTCTCCCATTGGACCAATACGTTTACAATGCAGATGTGTCATACACCCCCCCCCTCTATGATATCTTACAATACGGTAAAATTTTACTGTGGAAATTTAAAGATACAGAGCCCCAAATACCAACCCATTGGCTATATAGTGACATTTTTCCAATACTTCTAAATGGGTTCAAAAAAAATTCTCCCATTGGACCAATACGTTCACAATGCAGATGTGTCATACACACCCCCCTTTATGATATCTTACAATACGGTAAAATTTTACTGTGGAAATTTAAAGATACAGAGCCCCAAATATCAACCCATCGGCTACATAGTGACATTTTTCCAATACTTCTAAATGGGTTCAAAAAAAATTCTCCCATTGGACCAATACGTTTACAATGCAGATGTGTCATACACCCCCCCCCTCTATGATATCTTACAATACGGTAAAATTTTACTGTGGAAATTTAAAGATACAGAGCCCCAAATACCAACCCATTGGCTATATAGTGACATTTTTCCAATACTTCTAAATGGGTTCAAAAAAAATTCTCCCATTGGACCAATACGTTCACAATGCAGATGTGTCATACACACCCCCCTTTATGATATCTTACAATACGGTAAAATTTTACTGTGGAAATTTAAAGATACAGAGCCCCAAATACCAACCCATTGGCTATGTAGTGACATTTTTCCAATACTTCTAAATGGGTTCAAAAAAAATTCTCCCATTGGACCAATACGTTTACAATGCAGATGTGTCATACACACCCCCCTTTATGATATCTTACAATACGGTAAAATTTTACTGTGGAAATTTAAAGATACAGAGCCCCAAATATCAACCCATTGGCTACATAGTGACATTTTTCCAATACTTCTAAATGGGTTCAAAAATAATTCTCCCATTGGACCAATAAGTTTACAATGCAGATGTGTCATACACACCCCCCTCTATGATATCTTACAATACGGTATGATTTTACTGTGGAAATTTAAAGATACAGAGCCCCAAATACCAACCCATTGGCTATGTAGTGACATTTTTCCAATACTTCTAAATGGGTTCAAAAATAATTCTCCCATTGGACCAATACGTTTACAATGCAGATTTGTCATACACACCCCCCTCTATGATATCTTACAATTTGATATGATTTTACTGTGGAAATTTAAAGATACAGAGCCCCAAATACCAACCCATTGGCTATATAGTGACATTTTTCCAATACTTCTAAATGGGTTCAAAAATAATTCTCCCATTGGACCAATACGTTTACAATGCAGATGTGTCATACACACCCCCCTCTATGATATCTTACAATACCATAAAGTTTTACTGTGGAAATTTAAAGATACAGAGCCCCAAATATCAACCCATTGGCTACATAGTGACATTTTTCCAATACTTCTAAATGGGTTCAAAAATAATTCTCCCATTGGACCAATAAGTTTACAATGCAGATGTGTCATACACACCCCCCTCTATGATATCTTACAATACGGTATGATTTTACTGTGGAAATTTAAAGATACAGAGCCCCAAATACCAACCCATTGGCTATGTAGTGACATTTTTCCAATACTTCTAAATGGGTTCAAAAATAATTCTCCCATTGGACCAATACGTTTACAATGCAGATGTGTCATACACACCCCCCTCTATGATATCTTACAATTTGATATGATTTTACTGTGGAAATTTAAAGATACAGAGCCCCAAATACCAACCCATTGGCTATATAGTGACATTTTTCCAATACTTCTAAATGGGTTCAAAAAAAATTCTCCCATTGGACCAATAAGTTTACAATGCAGATTTGTCATACACACCCCCCTCTATGATATCTTACAATACGGTAAAATTTTACTGTGGAAATTTAAAGATACAGAGCCCCAAATACCAACCCATTGGCTATATAGTGACATTTTTCCAATACTTCTAAATGGGTTCAAAAAAAATTCTCCCATTGGACCAATACGTTTACAATGCAGATTTGTCATACACACCCCCCTCTATGATATCTTACAATACGGTAAAATTTTACTGTGGAAATTTAAAGATACAGAGCCCCAAATACCAACCCATTGGCTATATAGTGACATTCTTCCAATACTTCTAAATGGGTTCAAAAAAAATTCTCCCATTGGACCAATACGTTTACAATGCAGATTTGTCATACACACCCCCCTCTATGATATCTTACAATTTGATATGATTTTACTGTGGAAATTTAAAGATACAGAGCCCCAAATACCAACCCATTGGCTAAATAGTGACATTTTTCCAATACTTCTAAATGGGTTCAAAAATAATTCTCCCATTGGACCAATACGTTTACAATGCAGATGTGTCATACACACCCCCCTCTATGATATCTTACAATACGGTAAAATTTTACTGTGGAAATTTAAAGATACAGAGCCCCAAATATCAACCCATCGGCTACATAGTGACATTTTTCCAATACTTCTAAATGGGTTCAAAAAAAATTCTCCCATTGGACCAATACGTTCACAATGCAGATGTGTCATACACACCCCCCTTTATGATATCTTACAATACGGTAAAATTTTACTGTGGAAATTTAAAGATACAGAGCCCCAAATACCAACCCATTGGCTATGTAGTGACATTTTTCCAATACTTCTAAATGGGTTCAAAAAAAATTCTCCCATTGGACCAATACGTTTACAATGCAGATGTGTCATACACACCCCCCTCTATGATATCTTACAATTTGGTATGATTTTACTGTGGAAGTTTAAAGATACAGAGCCCCAAATACCAACCCATTGGCTACATAGTGACATTTTTCCAATACTTCTAAATCGGTTAAAAAAAAATTCTCCCATTGGACCAATACGTTTTACAATGCAGATGTGTCATACACACCCCCCTCTATGATATCTTACGATATGGTAAAATTTTACTGTGGAAATTTAAAGATACAGAGCCCCAAATATCAACCCATCGGCTACATAGTGACATTTTTCCAATACTTCTAAATGGGTTCAAAAAAAATTCTCCCATTGGACCAATACGTTTACAATGCAGATGTGTCATACACACCCCCCTCTATGATATCTTACAATTTGATATGATTTTACTGTGGAAATTTAAAGATACAGAGCCCCAAATACCAACCCATTGGCTATATAGTGACATTTTTCCAATACTTCTAAATGGGTTCAAAAAAAATTCTCCCATTGGACCAATACGTTTACAATGCAGATGTGTCATACACACCCCCCTCTATGATATCTTACAATATGATTAAATTTTACTGTGGAAATTTAAAGATACAGAGCCCCAAATATCAACCCATTGGCTACATAGTGACATTTTTCCAATACTTCTAAATGGGTTCAAAAAAAATTCTCCCATTGGACCAATACGTTTACAATGCAGATGTGTCATACACACCCCCCTCTATGATATCTTACAATTTGGTATGATTTTACTGTGGAAATTTAAAGATACAGAGCCCCAAATACCAACCCATTGGCTATATAGTGACATTTTTCCAATACTTCTAAATGGGTTCAAAAAAAATTCTCCCATTGGACCAATACGTTTACAATGCAGATGTGTCATACACACCCCCCTCTATGATATCGTACAATTTGGTATGATTTTACTGTGGAAATTTAAAGATACAGAGCCCCAAATACCAACCCATTGGCTATATAGTGACATTTTTCCAATACTTCTAAATGGGTTAAAAAAAAATTCTCCTATTGGACCAATACGTTTACAATGCAGATGTGTCATACACACCCCCCTATATGATATCATACAATATGGTAAAATTTTACTGTGGAAATTTAAAGATACAGAGCCCCAAATACCCACCCATTGGCTACATAGTGACATTTTTCCAATACTTCTAAAGGGGTTAGAAAAAAAATTCTTCCATTGGACCAATACGTTTACAATGCAGATGTGTCATACACACCCCTCTCTATGATATCTTACAATACGGTTACATTTTACTGTGGAAATTTAAAGATACAGAGCCCCCAATACCAACCCATTGGCTACATAGTGACATTTTTGCAATATTTCAAATTGGGTTCAAAACCAATTCTCCCATTGGACCAATACGTTTACAATGCAGATATAAACACCCAAATATCTGTACATTGGCTAGTTACAATCAATATATGCCCTAAATATTAGCCCATTCATCGAAATTGATGTTTTCATATATATATATATATATATATATATATATATATATATATATATATATATATATATATATATATATATATATATATATATATATATATATATATATATATATATATATATATAAAAAGAGTCCAAAGGGTTGCTGCACTTAAAAACTTTCGGTTGCTTTATTTCATGTAGTCACATACACACCCCCCTCTATGATATCTTACAATTTGGTATGATTTTACTGTGGAAATTTAAAGATACAGAGCCCCAAATACCAACCCATTGGCTATATAGTGACATTTTTCCAATACTTCTAAATGGGTTCAAAAAAAATTCTCCCATTGGACCAATACGTTTACAATGCAGATGTGTCATACACACCCCCCTCTATGATATCGTACAATTTGGTATAATTTTACTGTGGAAATTTAAAGATACAGAGCCCCAAATACCAACCCATTGGCTATATAGTGACATTTTTCCAATACTTCTAAATGGGTTAAAAAAAAATTCTCCCATTGGACCAATACGTTTACAATGCAGATGTGTCATACACACCCCCCTCTATGATATCTTACAATACGGTAAAATTTTACTGTGGAAATTTAAAGATACAGAGCCCCAAATACCCACCCATTGGCTACATAGTGACATTTTTCCAATACTTCTAAATGGGTTAGAAAAAAAATTCTTCCATTGGACCAATACGTTTACAATGCAGATGTGTCATACACACCCCCCTATATGATATCTTACAATACGGTAAAATTTTACTGTGGAAATTTAAAGATACAGAGCCCCAAATACCCACCCATTGGCTACAATGTGACATTTTTCCAATACTTCTAAAGGGGTTCAAAACCAATTCTCCCATTGGACCAATATGTTTACAATGCAGATATAAACACCCAAATATCTGTACATTGGCTAGTTACAATCAATATATGCCCTAAATATTAGCCCATTCATCGAAATTGATGTTTTCATAATATATATATATATATATATATATATATATATATATATATATATATATATATATATATATATATATATAAAAAGAGTCCAAAGGGTTGCTGCACTTAAAAACTTTTGGTTGCTTTATTTCATGTAGTCACATGGAAAAAATACAAAGCAAGTACAATTTTTCCAGACGTAATCATGACATTAAATGCCTATATAATGCAGATATGGATGGATTACGTTTTGGGCTAGTATGCTTGCGCCCTTCCTAAGATCCGTCAGAGCATATCTAGCAGGTTTACTGCAATTAATTCTTTAAATACAAATTAGTGGTATACATCACATGTGGAAACAATATGGTTGATTGATTCAATTCATAGTATATTCATCACCTATGCAGATACGTGTTTTTTACACCATAGACACAAGATCTAACAATTAGCGGCCGACAGGGCCGGTCCCAGGCGGGTGCACGGGGTGCAGTGCACCCAGGCGCCAGAGAGGTGGGGGCGCTGAAGCGCCAGAGTGCTCCCCTCCCTCCTCCCCTCCGTGTCCAGAAGTAGCTCTGTCCGCAGCAGCTCACGCGCCGGCGCCGCTGTGCTTTACATTGCTAGAGCCTGTCCCCCCTCCCTCCTCCTCCTGTCAGAGGAGAGCAGCCGCCGGAGATCGGAGCGGCTGGTCTCTGTGTTGAGAGAGACCAGCCGCGCAGTGACTTCACTGGGGGGAGGGGGGGCGGCCCGTGCCTGCAGCCTGACATAGGTTCTCTCTCTCCTCCGCTGTCTCTCACTCCCGCCTAAGCTGCTGCCTGCAGCCTGTGTCGATCTGTTCTTCACCCGGGCGGCGCGGCTGCACACTGTCCTCTCTAGCTGCTGCCCGGGTGTTAATGTGTCTGTCTGTACTGATAGAGGGAGGTTTGTCCCTGGGGCGGTCTGTACTAATGGGGGGTTGTCCTGGGGGGGCGGTCTGTACTAATGGGGGGGTTGTCCTGGGGGGGCGGTCTGTACTAATGGGGGGGTTGTCCTGGGGGTCTGTACTAATGGGGGGGTTGTCCTGGGGGTCTGTACTAATGGGGGGGTTGTCCTGGGGGGTCTGTACTAATGGGGGGGTTGTCCTGGGGGTCTGTACTAATGGGGGGTTGTCCTGGGGGTCTGTACTAATGGGGGGTTGTCCTGGGGGGTCTGTACTAATGGAGGGGGAGTTGTCTTGGGGGGATCTGTACTAATGGAGGGGGGATTTGTCCTGGGGGGTCTGTACTAATGGAGGGATTTGTCCTAGGGGTCTGTACTAATGGAGGGGGGGGTTTGTCCTGGGAGGTCTGTACTAATGGAGGGGGGTTGTTCTGGGGGGTCTGTACTAATGGAGGGGGGGTGTTCTGGGGGGTCTGTACTAACGGAGGGGGGGTGTTTGTCCGGGGGGTCTGTACTAATGGAGGGGGGGGTCCTGGGGGGGGTCTGTACTAATGGAGGGGGGTTTGTCCTGGTGGGGGGTCTGTACTAATGGAGGGGGGTTTGTCCTGGTGGGGGATCTGTACTAATGAAGGGGGGATTTGTCCTGTGGGGGTCTGTACTAGTGGAGGGGGGGTTCTCCTGGGGGGTCTGTAGTAATGGAGGGGGTTTGTCCTGGTGGGTCTGTACTAATGGAGGGGGGGTTTGTCCTGGGGGGGTCTGTACTAATGGAGGAGGGTTTGTCCTGGGGGGTCTGTACTAATGAAGGGGGGATTTGTCCTGTGGGGGTCTGTACTAGTGGAGGGGGGTTCTCCTAGGGGGTCTGTACTAATGGAGGGGGTTTGTCCTGGGGGTCTGTACTGATAGAGGGGGGGGGGGTTGTCCTGGGGGTCTGTACTAATGGAGGGGGGTTGTCCTGGGGGGGTCTGTACTAATGAAGGGGGGCTTTGTCCTGGGGGGGATCTGTACTAATGGAGGGGGGGTTGTCCTGGTGGGGGTCTACTAATGGAGGGGGGGTGGTTTGTCCTGGGGGGGTCTATACTGATGAAAGGGGGTCTGTACTGAGAGAGGGGTTTATACTTAGTGGGGGTCTATACTTAGTGGAGGGAGGTCTATACTGAGGGGCGACTAAAGTTGGTGGAAGGAGGGTGACACCATGTTATACTGCACCTGGTGAGACCAACCCTAGTGACGTCACTGCAGCTGCAGGCTCTTCTTTCACCCCTTCCCCTCCCTCTCCCTCTCCTCCGCACGTGCACTGCTATACTAGTGAGCGGCGCTGGCCAGCACAGCCTCCCACTATGTTTCTTCCCCCGCCTTCATATCAGCCAGGGAAAAATAGAATAGAAAAAGGAGAAGAGGATTGTGGGACATGTAGTCCCGAGGACTGGCAGCCCCACTGTAACACGGAAACTGCAGTCCACACAGCAGGCTCAGCTGAATGGGAGAGAGAGAGATACAGGAGCCTGGGAAAGCTTTCAGGGAAGTGCACCCAGGACTGCAGAGGGAGAGGGCAGTGCTCAGGGAACACCATCAGAGAGGAAACCCCGCTGCCCTGCGCCACCAGAGGGAAAGCCACACAGCCTGGTGCCATCCCTGGCGGAGAAAGGAATGGAGTCGTTGCCAGAATACAGATCTGGGTGCTACCCAGCGGAGTCACCACGGGCAATTCAGAGTGAGCTTACTCCTGATCAGAGGAACCATCGCTGGGTCAGGTGAGAGGGCCAATCAGCCATTATCTACTAATGTCCATAGGAACTGCAGTCTCTGACCATCTCCTGTATTATATCTGCAGTCTCTGACCTTCTCTTGTATCATGTCTGCAGTCTCTGATCATCTCCTGTACCATGTCTACAGTCTCTGATCATCTCCTGTACCATGTCTGCAGTCTCTGATCATCTCCTGTACCATGTCTGCAGTCTCTGATCATCTCCTGTACCATGTCTGCAGTCTCTGATCATCTCCTGTACTATGTCTACAGTCTCTGATCATCTCCTGTACCATGTCTGCAGTCTCTGATCATCTCCTATACTATGTCTGCAGTCTCTGATCATCTCCTGTACCATGTCTGCAGTCTCTGATCATCTCCTGTACCATGTCTTCAGTCTCTGACCAACTCCTGTACCATGTCTGCAGTCTCTGACCATCTCCTGTACTATGTCTGCAGTCTCTGACTGTCTCTTGTATCATGTCTGCAGTCTCTGATCATCTCCTGTACTATGTCTACAGTCTCTGATCATCTCCTGTACCATGTCTGCAGTCTCTGATCATCTCCTGTACCATGTCTGCAGTCTCTGATCATCTCCTGTATCATGTCTGCAGTCTCTGACCAACTCCTGTACCATGTCTGCAGTCTCTGACCATCTCCTGTACCATGTCTGCAGTCTCTGACTGTCTCTTGTATCATGTCTACAGTCTCTGACTGTCTCTTGTATCATGTTTGCAGTCTCTGATCATCTCCTGTACTATGTCTGCAGTCTCTGACCATCTCTTGTATCATGTCTGCAATCTCTGACCAGCTTCTGTACCATGTCTGCAGTGTCTGACTGTCTCTTGTATCATGTCTGCAGTCTCTGACCATCTATTCTATCTTGTCTGTAGTCTCCGACCATCTCCTGTATTATGTTTGCAGTTTCTGACCATCTCTTGTATCATGTCTGCAGTCTCTGATCATCTCCTGTATTATGTCTGCAGTCTCTGATCATCTCCTGTACCATGTCTGCAGTCTCTGATCATCTCCTGTACTATGTCTGCAGTCTCTGATCATCTCCTGTACTATGTCTGCAGTCTCTGACCAACTTCTGTACCATGTCTACAGTCTCTGTCCAGCTCTTGTATCATGTCTGCAGTCTTTGACCGTATCCTGTATTATGTCTGGGGACTCTTTCTAACAGAAGCCCTCTCTGTGTGGATCAGAGAGACTCCCCTCCAGGTCTCATTAGTGTTCTCTTTTCCTGTATTTTCTTTATTGTTAAGAGATCATGGGAGGATTTCAGGGTAACAAAGACTTCTTAGGGGAGCAGCTCTGTATTTGAGTCGTTGCCATAGAATCATTTGTAAAGGGGTGGAGCTGGTAAGATGACCACGCCCATGTGGGGGCGCCAGAAATATTTCTGCACCCAGGCGCCGGTGACCCTAGGATCGGCCCTGGCGGCCGATATCCTTATCTCATCATTCTTATTCTCCAAATGTGTTATATGAACCTATGAAAAATACATACATAGATAGAATGAGCATACCCATATACAGACCTCCCTATTTCGAAACACATTTCTATGTTTTTTTCATTTTTATTATCACTTATTAATCAATACTGTTAAATAAACAAATAAAGATCCAAATCAACATTTAAACCATATGGAGCAATAGTATTTAGAAAGTGTATCCAATAAACTTCTCTTTTTCTCAGGGTTATTTCACGGTTACCCCCCCCCCCTCCTATTTTTCTCTATTCCCTCTAGGACCATATACTTTAATTGTGATGCATTATGTCCATATTCCACAAAATGTCTGGCTAATGGTAGTCGTGTTAGTTTGTCACGTATTGAATATTTGTGTCTTGCTATCCTGTCTTTTACTTTTTGTGTAGTTTCTCCAACATACACTAAACCGCATGGGCACTTAATGGCATATATGACATATGATGATTGGCAAGTGTAATACCCACGTATAGGGATATTGAAGCCCCTATGTGGATGTGCAAAAACTTTTCCTTTTATCATGGAGTTGCATTGTATGCATGACAAACATGGATACGATCCAAGGTTTTTTTGTCCTAAAAAAGGTGTTTTAATAAATATGGATGTGGGTTGGTCCGATTTTATTAGTCGGTCCCGTATTGTTCTACCTTTCCTATATGAGGACATGGGGGGGATTCCAGAATTCCTGTTTTTAAGTGCAGCAACCCTTTGGACTCTTTTTCTATATATAAGGTCGGTGGGAAGACCTGATTCCTGGCAGTGAATCGTAAGCTGGGTGCGGCTCTCCTCTACGATTTGAATATATTCTTCCCTTGAGAAGGAGCACCAGCTATTTTGTGTGGAATCATCACAAGGATGGCAACGAGTGGCTTATACTCTTTCTCTGAAACTGAGGCCTCAAGGATCTTCACAGACACTATGGGATCCAGAGATTTCCTGACCCAGTCATCCCCAATACAACTAATCAAGAAAATGGAGAAGCTTACACAGAAGAGAGCTATTACAATGGATTTACACGAGGTAACACTAGCGGAATACTATAAGATGCAAAATGATCCCCAGAGGATTAAGAGTTCGTTTAATTCCAACTTTATTTTTACAAAATATGGACTTCAAAACCAAGTTTGCACAAATTCTAAATAAATGTTCCTTTGATATCATGACATTAACTGTACAATTTTTGCAACAAGAAAGAACTCTTGTACAGCAGGAGATTGTCCAATTAGAAGAACAACTACAACAATGTTCAAATCAAGAGGAACTAATGGAATTTAAAAAAACTAACAAAGATAAATTGGAGAAATTTCATACTAATGTCCAGCTTCGCAAACGTACAAAACTTGAGCGGGACCGGTAAGACTACAAAAGTGATTGTGTCTATAACTGGATGGATCCCATATACCATCACCCAAAAGGACATAGGAAAATACAGCGCAAACAATTCGCTAGCTCCAACTTATCTATCACATCTACTGGATCATCAAACAAAGCATCCACTACTCCTTTTTTACCAGCAAACATGACCGAACCCGGACCAGGAGGGGCGGCCGGAGAATCAAGAAAAGACGCAACGGGAGGTGTAACTACCAGACGGCAGAACCGACAGAGACACTAGAAGAAAACCTGGTACATAACATTTCTTCCATTATTTTGTCTGAAGCCGAACTTAGTGTATTAAATAAGGGTTTGGGCTTTTGCCCTAAAGAAAGAATGGATGATTTTGTACTTAAGCAGGATTTGTATAGATTTTACAGACAATTAAGATTTACAGCACATTTCTCAGGTGGGTCGATTACCACATATAAGGAATCACTTACATTATCAATTAAAAATATGGGTTTAAATTTGAAAAGCACTAAAGTACCCCCTACATCATGTGCTGCAGTGGAGGTGTATATAGACAAAGTGGAAAATGACAAAGAAATTCTTGTGTGATAGGAATAAAAGAGATCATATACCCCATAATTTGAATAAAGATGAGATTACAGCATTAAACTCCTTGTCAGCCCGGCGCGATATCACCATCAAACCGGCTGACAAGGGGGGAGCTATTGTGGTAATGGACACCCCCATGTATGAAAATGAAGTGATGAAACATCTTGGTGACACCCTTACATATAGAAAACTTGATAGTCCAGTATTTAGAGTACAAAAAAGAATCAAAAAAATCCTTATGAATGCGGTTAAGGATAAAATTATTGATGACGAAACTATGGAATTTTTGGTGTGTGAATATCCGGTTACACCAGTATTATATATGTTACCAAAAATCCATAAAGACCCAAAAAAAAACCCCGGGACGTCCCATTGTATCGGGTATGGAATCTGTGACAACCCGTTTAGCACAATATTTGGACAAATGTCTAACACCATTACTGTTAAATATCAAATCGTATATCAAAGACACTACAGATTTCTTGACTAAAATTCAGGATATTAAGTTGTCACCAGAATCCGTCCTGATATCATGGGACGTCTCCAGTCTATTTACTATCATCCCTCATAGTTTGGGAATAGAGGCATGTCAACGATCTTGTTCCTTCTTGAACTGTTGTCCTTGAGGAAAACTATTTTCTCTTCAAGGATACTCATTTTTTGCAACTAAATGGGGCAGCGATGGGCTCAAATGTTGCACCCCCATATGCGAATGCATTTATGAATATGATAGAAACCTCTTTTATTTATGTGAATTAACTATTTCTCCAACATTGCCATTGTTGGTAATGATTTGTGGACGATATTTTCGCTATATGGGATGACAACCTGGAGAGCCTATTTCTGTTCGATAAATATATTAACTATTTAATACCTGGCCTGAAATTTAATATTGAAATTGGTAAAGACAGGATTTCTTTTCTAGACACTACAATGAAGTTGAGTAACACACAGATTAGTACTGATCTGTATGTGAAACCCACAGATCGTAACCAGTTATTACACTTTATTTACACTTTGTTTTCTCGTCTATTCCAAAAAGTCAAATGCTGAGGGTACAGCGGATCGTGAGTGATCCCCTGTGCGGTGACCAGAGACTCAAAGAAATGAAAAATAAACTCATCAATAGAAGATACCCCCGAACCTTAGTTGATACGGAATCTCTCAATACTGACCATAATGTAACAACCCATAGAGAAACAAAGAGAATTCCATTTATTATGCAATACCACCCTTTTTCTAAAAACATCTCTAAGATAATTAAAAACATTGGAACCTTTTAAGAACTAGTTATCTGATGATACAGGAATTCTGGAATCCCCACCATGTCCTCATATAGGAAAGGTAGAACAATACGGGACCGACTAATTAATAAAATCGGACCAACCCACATCCACATTTATTAAACCAACTTTTTTAGAACAAAAAAACCTTGGATCGTATCCATGTTTGTCATGCATACAATGCAACTCCATGATAAAAGGAAAAGTTTTTGCACATCCACATAGGGGCTTCAATATCCCTATACGTGGGTATTACACTTGCCAATCATCATATGTCATATATGCCATTAAGTGCCCATGCGGTTTAGTGTATGTTGGAGAAACTACACAAAAAGTAAAAGACAGGATAGCAAGACACAAATATTCAATACGTGACAAACTAACACGACTACCATTAGCCAGACATTTTGTGGAATATGGACATAATGCATCACAATTAAAGTATATGGTCCTAGAGGGAATAGAGAAAAATAGGAGGGGGGGTAACCGTGAAATAACCCTGAGAAAAAGAGAAGTTTATTGGATACATTTTCTAAATACTATTGCTCCATATGGTTTAAATGTTGATTGGGATCTTTATTTGTTTATTTAACAGTATTGATTTATAAGTGATAATAAAATGAAAAAAACATAGAAATGTGTTTCAAAATAGGGAGGTCTGTATATGGGTATGCTCATTCTATCTATGTATGTATTTTTCATAGGTTCATATAACACATTTGGAGAATAAGAATGATGAGATAAGGATATCGGCCGCTAATTGTTAGATCTTGTGTCTATGGTGTAAAAAACACGTATCTGCACAGGTGATAAATATACTATGAATTGAATCAATCAACCATATTGTTTCCACATGTGATGTATACCACTAATTTGTATTTAAAGGTTTGATTGCAGTAAACCTGTTAGATATGCTCTGACGGATCTTAGGAAGGGCGCAAGCATACTAGCCCGAAACGTAATCCATCCATATCTGCATTATAAAGGCATTTAATGTCATGATTACGTCTGGAAAGATTGTAATTGCTTTGTAATTTTTCCATGTGACTACATGAAATAAAGCAACCGAAAGTTTTTAAGTGCAGCAACCCTTTGGACTCATATATATATATATATATATATATATATATATATATAATGAAAAAATCAATTTCGATGAATGGGCTAATATTTAGGGCAAATATTGATTGTAACTAGCCAATGTACAGATATTTGGGTGTTTATATCTGCATTGTAAACGTATTGGTCCAATGGGAGAATTGGTTTTGAACCCAATTTGCAATTATGTCACTATGTAGCCAATGGATTGGTATTTGGGGCTCTGTATCTTTAAATTTCCACAGTAAAATTTTACCGTATTGTAAGATATCATAGAGGGGGGTGTGTATGACACATCTGCATTGTAAACGTATTGGTCCAATGGGAGAATTGGTTTTGAACCCAATTTGCAATTATGTCACTATGTAGCCAATGGGTTGGTATTTGGGGCTCTGTATCTTTAAATTTCCACAGTAAAATTTTACCGTATTGTAAGATATCATAGAGGGGGGTGTGTATGACACATCTGCATTGTAAACATATTGGTCCAATGGGAGAATTTTTTTTGAACCCATTTAGAAGTATTGGAAAAATGTCACTATGTAGCCAATGGGTTGATATTTGGGGCTCTGTATCTTTAAATTTCCACAGTAAAATTTTACCGTATTGTAAGATATCATAGAGGGGGTGTGTATGGCACATCTGCATTGTAAACGTATTGGTCCAATGGGAGAATTGGTTTTGAACCCAATTTGCAATTATGTCACTATGTAGCCAATGGATTGGTATTTGGGGCTCTGTATCTTTAAATTTCCACAGTAAAATTTTACCGTATTGTAAGATATCATAGAGGGGGGTGTGTATGACACATCTGCATTGTAAACGTATTGGTCCAATGGAAGAAATTTTTTTGAACCCAATTTGCAATATTGCAAAAATGTCACTATGTAACCAATGGGTTGGTATTTGGGGCTCTGTATCTTTAAATTTCCACAGTAAAATTTAACCGTATTGTAAGATATCATAGAGGGGGGTGTGTATGACATATCTGCATTGTAAACGTATTGGTCCAATGGGAGAATTGGTTTTGAACCCAATTTGCAATTATGTCACTATGTAGCCAATGGGTTGGTATTTGGGGCTCTGTATCTTTAAATTTCCACAGTAAAATTTTACCGTATTGTAAGATATCATAGAGGGGGGTGTGTATGACACATCTGCATTGTAAACATATTGGTCCAATGGGAGAATTTTTTTTGAACCCATTTAGAAGTATTGGAAAAATGTCACTATGTAGCCAATGGGTTGATATTTGGGGCTCTGTATCTTTAAATTTCCACAGTAAAATTTTACCGTATTGTAAGATATCATAGAGGGGGTGTGTATGACAAATCTGCATTGTAAACGTATTGGTCCAATGGGAGAATTGGTTTTGAACCAATTTGCAATTATGTCACTATGTAGCCAATGGGTTGGTATTTGGGGCTCTGTATCTTTAAATTTCCACAGTAAAATTTTACCGTATTGTAAGATATCATAGAGGGGGGTGTGTATGACACATCTGCATTGTAAACGTATTGGTCCAATGGGAAATTTTTTTTGAACCAATTTAGAAGTATTGGAAAAATGTCACTATGTAGCCAATGGGTTGGTATTTGGGGCTCTGTATCTTTACATTTCCACAGTAAAATCATACCAAATTGTAAGATATCATAGAGGGGGGTGTGTATGGCACATCTGCATTGTAAGCGTATTGGTCCAAAGGGAGAATTTTTTTTGAACCCATTTAGAAGTATTGGGAAAATGTCACTATGTAGTCAATGGGTTGGTATTTGGGGCTCTGTATCTTTAAATTTCCACAGTAAAATCATACCAAACTGTAAGATATCATAGAGGGGGGTGTGTATGACACATCTGCATTGTAAACGTATTGGTCCAATGGGAGAATTTTTTTTGAACCCATTTAGAAATATTGGAAAAATGTCACTATATAGCCAATATGTTGATATTTGGGGCTCTGTATCTTTAAATTTCCACAGTAAAATTTTACCGTATTGTAAGATATCATAGACGGGGGTGTGTATGGCACATCTGCATTGTAAACGTATTGGTCCAATGGGAGAATTGGTTTTGAACCCAATTTGCAATTATGTCACTATGTAGCCAATGGATTGGTATTTGGGGCTCTGTATCTTTAAATTTCCACAGTAAAATCATACCGTATTGTAAATGTTAGAGAGGGTGATGTAACATATAATATAATGATTATACAGAGCTGTCACACATCCATTATGTTATATTTAGTTTTTGTGTGATAAAATCCAACCAAAAAATACTCGTCTGATAGCATGACCACTGATTTGCAACTGTCTGATGGCTTGACTTCAGTCCTACCTTCTCCAGTGTATAGACTCTTCTACCAGGAGACA
This sequence comes from Lithobates clamitans, assembly GCA_037952925.1. Classification (NCBI taxonomy): domain Eukaryota; kingdom Metazoa; phylum Chordata; class Amphibia; order Anura; family Ranidae; genus Lithobates; species Lithobates clamitans. The sequence goes on along the minus strand of JBBGZY010002659.1, from coordinate 40,755 downwards.
AACAAGAGCGCGCCTGGAACAGCAACAACACAACTGCGGGAACCATGGCAACGGGACGCTAAGGCCTCTCAGCTAGGCCGGAAACCCGGCACACCCGATGACGTGCTACAATCCTACCTTTCCACCGCAGCCCTATAACGTTTCAAGTGAACGATTCTACTCTGGCCGACTTCATCGGTGACACAACAACCCTAGCCGGTATTCTCTGCCTGGGAAAGAACTGCTTCGTCTTGGCGACATGGTTTCCTAATGACACTTCACACAGTGTGCCACTAGGTGGCGCCATCACAAAACAATAGAGCATGCTGCTGTCCTGTGGTTCTGGAAATAAATAAAGCTTTATACATTTTGTACTTGTAATACCACCAAAGTCATTTTGATGCTTCGAGGAAATGTTATGTCTGTAGTGTAAAACTTTATGTATAGACAAAACTTCGTTTTTAGTATAACTATTCAAACTTTTTTTTTAAGCAGAAATAAAGTCTAAAAAGAAAAAAAAAAACTGAGCAGGCATGTTCTTTATTACAGAACAGACATGCAGTGTCTACAATAAAATAAGCCTACCTGCCTTCTCACAGTCTTCTATAGAAGACACACACAGGTGTACATACACAACTCCGTGTTCACCGGACTCCTGCGCATGCACAGGAATGACGGCATCGGCCAATCAAGATGGTGGAAAGCCAGGACCTAGAAAAAGCTGAGGAGAAGAGGCCGGCAATCGGATCACTGTAGCAGAAGTAGGTATTTTGGACTTTAAAGCAGAACTTTACCCATAACAGCTTGATAAAAATAATGTTCTTTAGCAAGAAACCTACATTCCACATTAATAATTATGCTACCAAAATGAATGTGTGCTGTAAATTGCCTCCAGCATTACCCGTTTCTTCTTGCTGGAGGCTGCCATTTTGCTGAAGCCCAGAGCCCCTGAACAGCAGGAAAACAAAGTGGAAATAAACCCATCGATTTAACGGTTTCAAAAAAAAGTTACATTTCTGGAATGTCAGGATTGCTAACTGTCACATTTGCTTGTGTCCTAAACAAAACTGTCAAACAGCCGGTGTCATAACTGATCACATGTGCAGCACCATGGCAGTTGCAGATCAAACAGAAGCAGCGTCCTTGGCTTTAAAGGACAGGAGGATTTAGTTCTTCTTTAACCACTTGAGGACCAGAAGGATTTAACCCCATCCTTTTTTTTTTTTTTAACATTCAATTTTTTATTTAGTTATCCGGACATAAAATAACAAATAAAGACATTAAGAAAAGTTTAACAGGATTCACACCATTACAGTTACATAGTATAGCGAATGCATTTTTGATAAATACCGTATATACTCGAGTATAAGCAGAGTTTTTCAGCACATTTTTTTTGTGCTGAAAATGCCCCCCTTGGCTTATACTCGAGTCAAGCACTTTTCTGCAGCAGAGAATGACATTTTCCGAACCAACTTTGGGGCCCCGTATCTCAGGGCCACTTGGTGCTAGGAACCCCAAATTTTGTGTGCAAACCCAGTGGAACTAGCACATACAACATATCTAAAGCTGGGGTTCCTAGCACCAAGTGGCCCCGAGATACGGGACCCCAAAGTCGGTTCAGAAAATGTCATTCTCTGCTGCAGAAAAGTGCTTGCCATTTTCCGAACCGACTTTGGTGCTTTGGATATGTTGTAGTGCTAGTTCCACTGGGTTTGCACACCAAATTTGGGGTTCCTAGCACCAAGTGGCCCAGAGATACAGGGCCCCAAAGTCGGTCAACTGTGTCCATCTGCAGCAATGTAATTTTGGGACCCTTTGGGTCGAGACCCCAAATTTTGGCTGCAGCTAGGGGGCATCTAGGAACCCTTAACTACGGAGTTTGAAGTTCAGGGGACCTTTGGCTGCAAATGGGCACAGTGAGGCTGCAAATGGGCATTGTTGACCCTCTTTTCCACTTACAGTAGCTGCGCATTTCTCACCCTCGTCTTATACTCGAGTCAATACGTTTTCCCAGTTTTTTGTGGTAAAATTAGGTGTCACGGCTTATATTCGGGTCGGCTTATACTCGAGTATATGCGGTACATTAAGTCAGTATAATAATCATGAATAATCCCTCAAATTCATATCTTTAAATTCAGTTTCTAGCTAGTAAACCTCCAAGAATAAACCTATTCACCCCTAGGGGAGCAAACCGAACAGATCTATTCTAACATGAATAAACAAAAGAGAGAGAACAGGATGTCGTCTAGTAAATCAATGTATTCTAGCGAGTCAAACCAATCAGGAAATGAAAGCTACATACGTCTCTACAAAGAATAAGTGATACCAACAGGCTACCTAGTGGTAGTTAAAACTGAGCGTACAAGTCTTAGTACCGTAGATGCTTTAGGATGTATGATCCATACATGCCAGTGCTTCTTAAAGTGAATTACGTTATAATGTTTAAGTGCCAACAGTAATTCATAGTTCGCCTGGGTGTTGACTCTGAGAATGACATCACACAGGTTAGGGGCCTCAATTGATTTCCACATTTTCGTTATGGTAAGTCTAGCCGCTATAAGAATATTCGCCACTAATATTCTGTAATATGAAATGGGAAAGTGTCAAGGTTGATACCTAAAAGGGCCATAGCAGGTAATAGTTTTAACAAGTTGCCTGTGAGAGAGGCAATAAAGATGGATATCGAGTTCCAGAAACTGGTCAGATTTTTACAACTCCATAAAATGTGGAATAAGGAACCAACTTGATCTGTACAATGCCAGCAAAGTAGTGATGCAGATTTACCCCCTTCCTGACCAGGCCATTTTTGCGATACAGCACTGCGTTAGTTTAACTGACAACTGCGTGGTCGTGTGACGTTGTACCCAAATAAAATTGATGTCCTTTTTTTAACCACAAATAGAGCTTTCTTTTAGTGGCATTTGATTGGCGGTTTTTATTTTTTGAGCTATAAACAAAAAAAGACTCAATTTTGGAAAAAAAAATAATGTTTATTTTCTGCTATAAAACATACCCAACAAAGAAATTTAAAAAAAAATAATAATTTCTTCATCAATTTAGAGGCCAATATGTATTCTGCTACATATTTTTGGCAAAAAAAAGCACCAATAAGCGTATATTGATTGGTTTGCACAAAAGTTATAGCATCTACAAAATAGGGGATAGTTTTATGGCATTTTTAATTTTTTTTTCTAGTAATGGTGGTGATCAGTGATTTTTAGTGGGACTGCGACATTGCGGCAAACAGATCGGACACCTAACTGACATTTGACACTTTTTTGGGAACCAGTGACATTATTACAGTAATCAGTGCTAAAAATATGCACTGACATTGTACTAATGACACTGGAAGGGGTTAACAGGGGCGATCAAGGGGTTAACTGTGTTCCCTGGGTGTTTACTAACTGTATGGGGGGGATGGACTTCCTGGGACAACACACAGATCCGTCTTTCTGCACAGCATTAAGACAAGATTTCATTGTAATTCCCTGTCAGAATGGAGATCTGCCTGGTTTACTTCGGTAGATTCCCATTCTGTCTCCATGGGGAACGATCGCAGACGGACATAGAGTCAGCCAGACCCGCTGATTGGCTCCCCCCGCTGGCCACGTGCCCACAGAAGCTAGTGCACAAACTGATGTACACCTACGGCGATTCCCACAGCTGAGCCACCTATGACTGCAGCGGCTGATCAGCAAGCAGTTAAAAAGGAGAAGTACAGCCAAAGCTTGTTTGCTGTACTTTTCCTGTGGATCACAGGAGTGCAGAGCATTCTGCACTCCTGTGACTTGGTTTCAGCTGACAGTGGGCTAAAGCCCGCTGTTGGTTGCCATCGCAACCGGTCCAGGCTCAGGAAAGATCGCATTCATATGGTCAGGATTCGCCCACATGCCTGGACCGGCACCTGGCTTAGCCTCTCAGCAAGCCTCTGAGAGCTGCTTCCGCCCCCTCCAAAAGGGACCAGCATGAAGTGATCTACTGTAGCAGGACTTCATTTTTTGACTAAAGTTCTACTTTCATACCTCCCAACATTTTGAGATGGGAATGATGGACACCTACTAACAAATCTATGTAGGCATAGGACCCACCCCCTGCCACACCCCCTTAAAAGGAGAATTAACCAAAAAAAAAAAAAAAAAAAAGAAGGATTGAATCTTTTTTTTTACCACTATTCGTTTATATTGGCTTTTAAAATGTACAGTACAAATGCAGCAATTTAGAAATTGGATGAAAGGTTTTTCACTGGGAAACACTTTTTGAAAGATAAAAAGTGCATTTTACATACAACTATATGGATCAGACCAAAATGAGGGACAAATGAGGAGGAAAGAGGGACAGGGGGACAAATCAGGGACAGTTGGGAGCTATGTACTTTAAATTTTGCATAGAGTAGAGAAGAGTTAGATCGCCTGTCAAGTTTTTATTGTGGCCTGTTTCCCCATTGGGGGATTCACCCCTCTATCTGTACTAGTGACCTCTTTGACCAAGAAAGACAGTGATGGAAAATCCAAAATTTTAGGTGTCCCTAGAAAAAGATGTGGGGGGGAATGTTCAAATGGGGACACCTGCTAAGAGAAGAATTTCCATCACTGTGGGCGATTACCTCTTTTCTCATCTCTGGGACAGAAAACAATCATTTTTATGTGTCATGTTTAGACCAGAATGCGGTGTGTTACTGCATTCCAGAGCTGTGCAATATTATGCATCATGTGTGCAGTGACATAAATGTAATGTCACACTGTACACTTCAAGTTGATAAAAAAAAAAAAAATTAAAAATTGTGTACAGCTCTGTAGCCCAAAGTGCTGTGTGGGCAGCAACATTTTGGACTGTAGGCTTGTGTGAAGGGGCCCTTGGTCTACTGTCCAGACCTTGCAGGCTGCTGAGACACTTTCACATCCTAAAGGTAATATCATTTGCTGATTTAACAACAATTTAGTTTTGGATCAAGCACTGTGATTGTTACCTTTATCTCTTTTGAAAGTAGAAGGATTATATTGTCACTTAAAATGCCATGCACCTGTGACTTTGCAGTTTATCCACAAATTGAAAGCTTCCTTTTTTTTCCTTATAGTTGTGCTTTAAATAGATATCTGTAAAATTAGCCCCTAGGGGGCACTATTAGTAGTTCGTCACATTAAACTGGACTTGTCCTATAATGTTGAAGACGTTTTGCAGCATTTTCAGTGGTAGTCAAATAAAGGCTGAGGTTTTTATTTGACTCACACTTCTATCTTTCTTGAAAGTTTAGCCGCACTTTCAAACTGGGTTCACACTGGCACCAGCCGCAGATCGCACAGGAGTGCTGTGCATCCCTGTTCCCTGTTTCAGGGATCAATATCTATGCCTAAATTTGGCCCTGAAAACGGAGCCCAAGCTCTATTTGTGGGGAAAAAAAAAAAAAAAAAAAAGACGCAAATTTAGTTTGGTTACAGCATTGCATGACCGCGCAATTACCAGTTAAAACGACGCAGTGCCAAATTGTAAAAAGTGCTCTGGTCAGGAAGGGGGTAAAACATTCCGGGGCTGAAGTGGTTGAAGTGATTAAAAACCCTTTCATATATCCAGTGAAATGACTGGCCTCAGGTCGTATACAGAATTCTTCTATATAAAAGTTGTACTTGTTTATCTGCCATCTTCTCTTCTCTACATCCGTTCAAAGTCCAGAATTTATGCAGCTTGTATGAGCTTTCAGAAAGCAGGGGGTGGAGAGCTGAAATTACATTCTGCAGAGCTCAGTGAGGAGAGCAGACTGGAGGGAAGGGACACATCCCCTTCATACAGCACACAGGAACAGAGCTGAGGCTGTCAGTCACAGGCCGTGTGCTGGAGCTGCAATTTCTATCATCGTATACAAGGCTTCCTCTGATTGGCCGAGGTGGAGAGGTAGGAAGATGATGTCACAATTTCCAACTCCGCTAAAGAGAGGAAGTGTCTCATACTGCTGCTGGAACACAGTGCTACTTACTGTATGTATTTTAGAAAGAGATCTTTTATTTGCCCATAATCCTAAAATGTAACCTTTACACATTCTACCTCCCTTAACAGTTAACTTTAAAGTGACCTGGCCTGTACTTTACCCATTCAGGGCACAATAACATATTTGCTTTGAAGTAGAGGAGAATGTGTTAATACATACCTTCCACTTACTCCCCTACCACACAGCTTGGAGCCATGGTTAAAATAAGTGCTTTTGGATATAGGGAGCACATGGCTCCCCTAACTTGAATGTAACCCCCTGTAGCAGCACACTTACCCTATCCATCACTTCCAAAAAATGTCCTAACATCCCAAATTTCCCAACATTTTATCATATTAATAAGATTAGAAATTTTATGAGATTTGTACATCAACATGCCACTATAAAGCAGCAACAATATCCAGTGGCAACTGTTAGGACCTGTGGCTACGGGCTTTTTTTTTTGCTTCAAGCGGGCTTTACTTTCCCATATAGGAATGAAAAACCCATTTAACCACTTCAGCCACGGAAGGATTTACCCCCTTAATGACCAGACCATTTTTTGAGATACTGCACTGCGTCATTTAACTGACAATTGCGCGGTCGTGCGACGCTGTACCCAAACAAAATTGACGTCCTTTTTTCCCCACAAATATAGCTTTCTTTTGGTGGTATTTGATCACCTCTGCGATTTTTATTTTTTTTATATATACACATACATACATACATACATACATACATACATACACACACACTTTTTTTTTGCTATAATAAATGTCTTCATTTGTTTAGGCCAATTTGTATTCTTCTACATCTTTTTGGTAAAATCACAATAAACGTATATTTTTTTTTTTTAAAGGTAAATTTTTATTTGGTTTTTTGGTACAAGACAAACATACAAACATAAATACACAAATTTCGAGCAAACATTGCTCATTGCAATACAGACAGTAAGACAATGGTATACATTTGGCATACATGTTTTCAGATTGAATAGTTATATATGTCTGTTCAATTTTTATTTATTAATAAACTTGGTATCATTGACTGGAATTTCTTAATTAGCTTTATATGGTAGGTGTGATAGTGTTTTCAGAGCTAGTCCACAGACCCCATATTTTGTGAAATTTTTTTGGGCATCCTCTGGCTTCGTATGTCAATTTGTATAATGGTATAGCTTGGTTAACCATGTTTAGCCAGAAAGCTATCGTAGGTGGGGATTGTGATTTCCAGTGAATAGTAATAGATTTTTTGGCATAAAATAATACAATTCTCAGGAAAGTTTGCTTGTTTTGGGATATACTCTCATCATCCACATATCCTAGCAGGCATCTTAGGGGATTGCAGATATTAGGCAATTGAGTCAAGGAGCTAACAAAAGCAGTAACCCCTGACCAGAACCGCCTGATCTCGGTGCATTCCCACATCAAGTGGAAAAAGGTGGCCTCCACGATGCTGCATCTGGAGCACATTGCCGATGGTAGTTTTTTAAGTTTAAATAATAGGGATGGCGTAAAGTATGCTCTGTATAATAGTTTGGTCTGTATGACCCTGTCCCTGGAAGAGATGACAGAGGGGACCTGCAGGGGAAGTATGTCCTGCCAGATCTCCTCCGTCAGCTCAGGGATGTCAGCCCTCCACTTAGTGAGCGTGCTACTGAGTCTATGCGTTGTGGTGTGGAGTAGAGTCCTATAATATGCGGAAATTAATTTGTCATGGGAAGGATCAGTTAATAATTGCTCTAGCGGAGACAGTCGAACAGTCATATTACGCAACCCAAACTGGGTGGTTGCTGTGTGGCGTATTTGCAAATAAAGAAAATAAGCTGTGCGTGGCAGTTGGTAGTCCTGGCGAAATTCCTCAAATGTCCTGAACTTATTGTTTGAGAATAAGTGCATTATGGTTTTTATCCCTTTTTTCGACCAGTATTCCCCATCTGTCCTACGGGCGAATTCCTGCAGATTTGGGTTCCCCCATAATGGAGTATTTGGGGAGTAGATACGATGCTCAATATCCGGCAGCATTTTAGTTAGTTTAAGAATTCTTATAGTCATTTCAAGGATTTTGGTGCTTTCCCTCCCTCTAAGAGATAGACGGTGGATCAAATATTGTAGGGATTCGTAAGAGGTGAGTATGGCTGCTTCTAGGGACGTAGCCGCATTATTGGCTTCGGGGAAGAACCACCAATGGGCATGAACCAGTTGTGCGGCTATGTAGTATGTCTGAAGACATGGTAGTGCCAATCCTCCCTCCGACACCGGCAGTTGAAGAGTATTTTTTGCAATTCTCACCGCTCCCCCCTTCCAAATGAAGGTGATAAGGATAGAGTCAATTTCTTTAAATTTAGATTTGGTGATATACACTGGTGAATTACATAGGATGTATAGGAACGGTGGGAGGAATATCATTTTAAAGATATTTATCCTACCTAATATCGTTAGGGGAAGATTGGTCCATGTCTTCAGCGTGTTCTTCATTCTGCTAATAAGTGGATCTAGATTATATTTACTATAAGAGGATAGAGGATGTTGAATCATGACCCCCAAGTATCTGAAGGAATCAACTATTTGTAGCGGGCAAGAGGAAGGAGGTGTAAATACTGCTTCCTGATCTATTTTAAACATAAGAGATTTATCCCAATTAACTTGAAACCCTGAGAAGAGGCCGAATTGTCGAATAATTTCCAGCAGGGTTGGGAGTGACGATGGAGGGTCCGCCAGGTATATTAACATGTCGTCAGCGTATAAAGATACTTTTTCTTCTAGGCCCCCAATCGTCAGTCCCTTTATTTCCCCACTGGATCTTATCAGTGTTGCCAGAGGTTCTATCGCAATTGCAAATAACAACGGTGATAGGGGGCAACCCTGCCTAGTACCCCGTTTAATCAGGAATGGATCAGTTACTGATGTATTTATCCGCAGTCTAGCAGTAGGCTGTGAATATAGTAGTTGAACCCACTTAATAAAGGTATTTCCAAACCCAAATTTCGCCAGGACTTCCAGTAAATAAGGCCATTCGACCGAGTCAAATGCCTTGTGTGCGTCTAAGGCCAGCACCGCTCTAGTCCCTACAACGTCATGGGTGGCCTGTAGGTTTGTGAACAGTCTCCGTAAGTTTATGGATGTTGATCGTCCTGGAATGAATCCAGTCTGATCCGCCCCAATAATGGTGGTGATAACTGAGTTCAGTCTCCGGGCGAGCACTTTGGCTAAAATCTTGACATCTGAGTTAATTAATGATATTGGTCTATATGATTCACATAATAGGTGGTCTTTATGAGGTTTGGGGATGAGGACAATCAGTGCCTCTGACATTGAGGGTGGTAACTGTCCTGTTTTTATAGCAAAATTATAAACTCTCAGTAGATGGGGTATCAAAAGTTCCTTATATTGCATATACCATTCTATGGGGAAGCCATCCAGTCCCGGTGTTTTGTTTCTGGCAAAGGACTGTATGGCTTCTCCAATCTCCTCCTCTGTCAGAGGATCGTCAAGGAATGAGGCCTGTTCTTCTTGGAGCCTCGGTATCGAGATACCGGCCAAATAATCGTCTAATTCTACAATAGTGTAGTGGGCTTTGGTAGCATATAATGAAGAATAAAATTTCACAAAAGCATCGACTATTTCCCCGCTCTGTTCCACCACTGTACCCAGCATGTTCCTAATTCTTGGAATACTGCACGGTTGATAATCAGGCCTAGATAAATACGCTAGTAATCGGCTATTTTTGTCTCCAAACTCAAAGATTCGCTGATTTTGATATAGTAATTTCTTCTGAGTACGCTCTAAAAGGACTAGATCCAGGTCTCTAGATCTGTGTTTCCAGGTATGATGGGTTGCGGGGGAAGGGGTGGCAGAGTAAGCAGCCTCAGCAGCTCTAAGATCCCTCTCCGCGTCCTTTAATTTGGACTGGGATGCCTTACGGGCCTGTCCAATCGCCGCCGCAAAGATGCCACGCGTGGTGGCCTTAAAGGCATCCCAGGTCAATGGGACAGAGGCACTTTGACGGTTGCGTAACCAGTATGCTTTCATTTCCACTGTGCCCTGATCCACCACCATCTGATCCGCTAGCCACAGAGGGCTCAATCGCCACATGCGGTATGAGGTGGGAGGGCCCAGACAATAAACGTATATTGATTGGTTTGCCCAAAAGTTATAGCGTCTACAAAATAGGGGATAGATTTATGGCTTTTTTATTATAATTTATTGTTTTACTAGTAATGGTGGTGATCAGCGATTTTTAGTGGGACTGCAACATTAGGGCGGACAGATTTGACACTTTTTTGGGACCAGTGACATTATAAATCTGATCACTGTATAAATGACATTGGCAGGGAAGGGCTAACACTAGGAGGCGACCAAGGGGTTAAGTGTTCCCTAGGGAGGAGTTTTTAACTGGAGGGAACCAACTAGAGGAAGTGAAGGATCGTGGTTCCTAGCTAATAGGAACTCACAATCTGTCACTCACAGAGCAGAACAGGGATTTGTGCGTTTACACACACACACACTTCCGTGTTCTGCCTCTCGTGCCTGCGATTGTCGTCGCGACTGTCGGCCACGAGAATCGGCACCCCCCGCAGTGCAGCGCACGCGCCTGCTACCCCCGATCCCACAAGCCAACGTATTGCTACGACGGCTCGCGGGATCATGCCGACCTGCCGCAGTAAAATTATGGTCTCTGGTCGGCAAGCGGTTAAATCAGTTCATGTTAGGAATATCATAAAGCATGGGTCTTCAAAACTATGGCCCTCCAGTTGTTCAGGAACTACAATTCCTATCATGCCTAGTAATGTCTGTGAATGTCAGAGTTTTACAATGCCTCATGGGATGTGTAGTTCTGCAACAGCTGGAGGGCCGTAGTTTGAAGATCCCTGTCAAAGTTTTGCTTTCGTAGTGGTTATGGGTAAAGTTCCACTTTAATGTCCACGTAAGCATGGAATCTTGTAGTGGGAAAGTGCTCCGCACTGAAGCACTGCCTCCTGGGACGTGTGACATCCCTAGAGGCAGCATGGGCGATCCTGCGTTATCCTTACCTAGGCAAGAAATCAGGAAGTGGAGGACTACTCCACTCTATAAAACACAATTTATAGGCATTAACTTTTCATAAAAAAATAAAACCGGGTGCGATTATATAAGATCATTTAATGAGTAAAGATCTGATTTAACCGGTTCAATACAGGGCATTTTCACCCCTTCCTTCCCAGACCAATTTTTAGTTTTCAGCGCTGTCGCACTTTAAACGACAATTGCGCGGTCGTGCAACGTTGTACCCAAACAAAATTGACGTCCTTTCTTTTGGTAGTATTTGATCACCTCTGCGGTTTTTATTTTTTGCACTATAAACAAAAGAGCTACAATTTTGAAAAAAAAAACAATATTTTTTACTTTTTGCTATAATATCCCAATTTTTTTTAAAAAAAACAAATTTTTTCCTCAGTTTCAGCCGATATATATTCTTCTACATATTTTTGGTAAAAAAAAAAATAAATAAATAAAAAAATCGCAATAAGCAGATATTGATTGGCTTGCGCAAAAGTTATAGCGTCTACAAAATACAGGATAGATTTATGGCATTTTTAAAAATATATATATATATATATATATATATATATATATATATATATATATATATATATATATATATATATATATATATATATATATATATATATATATATATATATATATATATATATATATATATATATATATATATATATATATATATATTTTACTAGTAATAGCGGTGATCACGATTTTATTTTGTGACTGCGACATTATGGTGGACACATCGGACACTTTTGACACATTTTTGGGACCATTCACATTTATACAGCGATCAATGCTATAAAATTGCTTTGATTACTGTATAAATGTGACAGGCAGTGAAGGGGTTAACCACTAGGGGGAGACAAGGGGTTAAATATGTTTCCTAAGGGAGTGATTCTAACTGTAGGGGGCGGGGACGTACAAGGGGAGGAGACCGATCAGTATTCCTCTGGACTCGGAACACAGATCGGTCTCCTCTCAACTGACAGGACGTGGATCTGTGTGTTTACACACACAGATCCACGGTCCGGCCCGGTTAACGGGCAATCGCGGGTGCCCGGCGGACATCGCGGCCGCCGGGCACACGCACCGGGTCCCGAGCAACGCGGCGGGCGCGCACGCCCCCTAGACGGCCGGGGAGCCCAGGCCGTCATATGACGTCCACCCAGGATGGAAGATCCCATCTGTGGATGTCATTTGTCTATGGCCGGGTACGGAAGTGGTTAAAGACAGACACTCTGTCACAATAATTTTAAAAGACATGTAATGAAGGGTTAACCTACTTCATTTTCCTATTGTCTTACGTGGTCAATGCTACTGCAGAGAACTGGTCACTTGAAGTCCACTAGAAAACCAACATTTTGGGGTGTCGATTTTCCATGCTACCCTACAGCTTTCACTGGTTCCTCCCGTTGACTTCCATGTACCTGTGGGAGAGAGTAATGACGTGGAAGTCAGTAGGAGGAACCAGTGCAGGACTCCAGAGATCAACACTCCCGGATGTGTTGGTTTCTCAATGGACCTCAAGTGATTGGTTCTCTGCAAAGCGGTGGGCTTTGGGGGGGATAGGGTTGCCACCTCATCCCTTTAAACCCAAACACATATGAATTACACAGGTTCTGAGGCTAAATAAATGCAGATAAGGCAACAAGTGAGTTTAATTACCACCTTAATCAGCCACAGAACCTGTGTAACTCATATGTGTTCGGGTATAAAAAGGGATGAGGTGGCAACTCTATTGGGGGACCAATTCTCAGAAATAGAGCAGCATTAAACCCTCCCTGCATTTTAACTTAACACATTGGGCACAAGAAAATAAACATTCACCAGTAAACTCTGTGTTCAAAGTAGTTTACATCTTTTAGTGCTGCTGTCCCCTGCTCTCAGTGCTGCTTCTCTGAAATTCTGGTCTTCATAGGAAAGCGTTAACAGTGGACAGTGCAGTCTCCAGATCAGTCTGTTAGCCTAGAGGAGGAAGGGGAGGTGCGCTACACACAGAGTGCAGAGTTTAGGGGTCCACCTGTTGGAGCACAAGCTGTCACTTGTAAACTCAGTATTCTGTATTTACAAGTGACAGTGTTGATAGGGGAACAGAGGACCACAGTTGGTAGAACTCTGCTCCGCTATGTTCCGGCTCAAAAAATACCCTGGCTGAAACATAGTACTGATGCCCATGTTCTTTGGGCCCTCAGATGCCACTGCATTAAAAACAGTCATGATTCTGTGATGGACATCACTGCATGGGTTCAAAAATAGTGAAAAAATAAAAAAATTGCTGTCTATAAACACAGTTCACTGTGCCATCCAAAAATGCATGTTAAATTTCGATCATGCAAAGAAGCCATATCTGAACATGATCCAGAAATGCCATCGTCTCTGTGCCAAAGCTAATTTAACCCCTTAGCGCCAACTGTATGCACATATGCGGCCTCGGCTTTAAGGGGTTATACCAGGATGATGCATGCATCATCCTGGTACCGCTCTTTAGAGCGGGCGGTCGGCTCTTCCAGTCTCCTTTGTGTAAACACGGTAGCGACGTCGCAATGTCACTTCCAGTTTACTCAGCTGCCAATGGCACCGTTTTCTAAAAAAAATTACAGTATTCAGAATCGCCGTTTTTGGCGATCTGAATACTTTGAAGTGCAAATGAGGGATTTGAGGTCAGCAATAAAAGTGATTAATTTTTTTTTTTTTAAGTGACAATGTAAAAATAAATCAATAATAAAATAAGGAACAAAAAAAATAAAAATAAATTTACTACATTTTTAAAGTGCCCTCCCGTCCCCGCAAACTTGCGCAGCAAAGAAAACGTATACACAAGTCGCACATATATGTAAACGGTGTTCAAATCACACATGTGAGACATCGCCATGATTGTCAGAGCGAGAGCAATAATTCTAGCACTAGACCTCTTTTTTAAGCGCCGCCTATGGAGATTTTTAGGTACCGTAGTTTGTCGCCATTCCACAAGTGTGCGCAATTTCAAAGCATGATATGTTGAGTATCTATTTACTCGGCGTAACATCATCCTTTACATTATACAAAAGAAATGGGCTGACTTTATTGTTTAGTATTTTTTTAATTCATGAAAGTGTATTTTTTCCTAAATAATTGCGTTTGAAAGACCACTGCGCAAATACAGTGTGACATAAAATATTGCAACAATCGCCATTTTATTCTCTACTAAAAATATACATAATGTTTGGGGGTTCTAAGTGTTGTTATATACTTGCTGTAATTTTCCATTCCTGGCCCATCCTTACATCAGCATACAACAGGTTACTACCTCCTCCGGAGCCCCACATGACCACCTGTATCTAGCTCAATAAAAGACAGCCCCTCCCCCAACTAGGATGTTCGATAAATTAGCCTGCGATAGGCCACTAGGGAGGGAATACTGTGCTGACGTGAGAATGGTCCAGGAAAGGAAAATTATGGTAAGTATTTGATAACAGTTTTCCCTTTTCCTGGCCCACCTCACATCAGCACACAACAGGATATACCAAAGCTAATATAGGGCGGGAGAGAACAAATGAAAAGAGACACTGACAGTCAAAGAAAATCTGCTAAAGCTAGAAAGAATTGATCTCTCTTGTCCCAAAACTTGCTGGCCGCATATTTAGCTTGTAAGGTTGAATGAAGGTAGCAGCAGACCTTCAAGCTAGCCCTTATCTATATCTTCCAAGCAATCCTGGGATAACTGTCCCAAAGGCTGCCACCCATCTAGTCAAATAGGCTTGCAATTGTTTCAGAGCAGAAAAGCGTAATTCCTGCATGCCAATCTAATCACCCTAGTAATCATACCTCCCAACTTTTTGAGATGGGAATGAGGGTCACCTATCAACAAAAGTATGCAGGCATAGGAGACAACCCTTGCCACACACCCTTAAAAGAAGGAGAATTGTACACACAAAAAAAAAAAAAAAAAAAAAAAAAAAGGAAGGATTGGTTAAACCCACAAGTGCTTTTTTTCCACTACTATTCCTTTATATTGGCTTTTGGAATTTACAAATGCAGCAATTGGATAAAAGGTTTAGTGCTGGAAAACACTTTGATAGATAAAAAGTGCATTTTATAGACATCTTTATAGATCAGACCAAAATGAGGGACAAACGAGGAAATAGGGACATTGTTCCAAATCAGGGATAGTCGGGAGCTATGCTGGTAACCCAAGAGTGGATGACTCTTGAGGGCCTGATGGCTAAACGAAAAGGAATTTACACTTTCCTCTTTTGACCAAGTACACTGTTAATAACTCGACCCTGTGTAAGAAAACTGAAGTCTTCCTGCTGTGCACTCAGTGACGCCAAATTTTTCTGGAAACTGGATACCACTTTAAAATTGAACTTTGGAAATAGACATGGTATCCCTATCTCTTGTAAAAAAAAGAAAAAGACACAAAAGGGCCCTTGCAGCAAGGTTTTGCAATCGTCAACATCCTCCTTCTGTCTGAAGTAATTGCTGTCAGGAGAACTAGTTTTACCGTGAGGTACTTCAATGGAAATGAAACCTATTAGAGCAACGGGTGCTCTCAGATCCAAGCCCAAGTCCCACAGAGGGAACAAGAATATCCCTCAAGGTCATATATAGATTGTCATCTGGACGAAGCATCTGGTCGCTGGCTTTTGCACCCATCTGCGATCTTGCCATAAAATATTTCATTCGACCAGAGACAAAGATCAGACAGAAAATTCCAAGGCACTGTGAACGTATCTTGTATGACGGAGTCTTCACATTGGTATCCTTTTCCAAATATCAAAAGCTGCATGTTCAGTGAAGTCTCCCTGAGAACTACTGCCGGGATGCCCCATAGGGCCAATATTGGTACGAGGCACTTGTAGAAAAAAAAAAATTTCTACCGAACCAATAATTGGATTTTGCTTCCCTAGCAAGAAGACCAACCTTAACTGACCAAGTGGTTCTCTGCCCCACGAAAAGTTTCTTTGCAAGATGTAACAAGAAAAGACTTTGTGTCCTCTTGTCAGGCAATGTAGGCTACTGCAGTCTTGTTGTCAAACTTACTCAGCCCCCTGGAGGATCCTGAGAGGCTTGCAATGCTAGAAAAGAACTTCCTTCCATATTTGGGGAGTCTGCGTTTCACATCGTTCCAATGGCCTTGCACATCTCCTGGGCTGAGAGGCATGCCTCCCAAAGAAGCACAGTGCCGATGTTCAAAATTCCAGTTCTTGTTGAATTTGTATAGGCACAAAGATTTTCTGATTCATAGACAGCCCAGCTGATAGGTTAAAGGCGGCAACTTGAAAACGCCTTCGTGTGCCACCTGGCTCAAGGTGCCACCACTTCCAAACAAGATCTTCAAAAAGATTCCTGGGGCTGTGCAAACTCTGTAAAAGGCAGACACCTGAACTGGAACTGCCATCTTGCCACCGCAAATCTCACACTGCTCTGGTGCTCGGCATTGGTTAGTACATGGAAGTTTGAGTCGGCCAGTCGATTGATACCAACTGGTCCTCCTGCTGAACTGTCCCTGTGACTGTCTGCATGGACTCCATCTTAAACCTCTTGGCGTGTATGAACACATTCGATTCCTTCAAACTGAAACAGGCCAGAAGGCTCCTGCCTTAAGTACTAGAAAAACTGGGGAGAAAGGCCTACAGATGATTCTTTGTTTCCGGCATCATGCATGATGGCCTTGTAGCAGTATAAAAATCTTGGAAACATTTTTTCTCTTCTGAGATCTGTTGAACATAAACTAAAGGAATTCAATGGTCAACTTTGGAATTCTCCATTGTACTCCCACCTGTCTTCTGGGCCCACTGGTCTTTGACGATTGTCGTCCAAACCCTCCAGAAGGCAGCTGCAACCATCAATTTCACTCAGGCCCCCTTGGTCCCAACTGGAAGAGACTGGTTGGACGCACCTTCAAAAGACTTTCAAGCCATCTTAGCAGCTTGCTCTGGACTTGATTTCGTATCAAAAGTAACTTTGAGACACCTCCCCTAAGTAACTTTGAGACACCTCCACTGTGATCTGTTAAATCTGTAGCCTGTCCTGTCCTATAAGGTTTGGTGAACTGAAGTTCAGTAGGCTTGAAGGATGGCGGCTTCCTCTTACTAGTCTGTGGCCACCGTCCAGACTTTTCCTCCTGTCATTCGCATTGTTCAGGTGTTTGGCCAAACAATAACCTCCCATTATAGGAAATGTCAAAGGCTTGTGTAGAAGTTCCCCCTGCCCTCCAGTGGCATAACCATAATGCCCTCATAGCAGTGACTGAGTGTGCCAGCGCTTGTACTAGGTCTATTAAAAGCATCAACCAAAAGTCAGTTGCTAGGTTCCACTCTTTCCAGAAACTATGCCAAATCTTGTAGTGTCCTGTGTTGAATGTAATACCATTTCTGAAGTTTATATAGTGAAGTTAACTCTGTTGATTGGCAGGCAAAATCTGTCACTGTATAGATTCTGTGCAAGTCAGATGGCCAGATCACCACAATTTCTATGTTCCAGATGTGTTTCTGCTTGAGTGTTTTTGATGCATTCTCAGTGCATTTTGCCACTTTCCAGATGTGTTCCATACAGAAACAATGCAACATTCTATTTTGTTGACTGCACTAGAATGTGCTGTACTGGTGTGAACTAAGTAATTGGAATCAAAGTTAGACACTGTCCATGCGTTCTTGATGCAGAATAAAAAAACGCACTGGACTGCATCTGGTGTGAACAAGTCCACTTTCTCATCCATAGGATCTCTGAAGACAACCGAGTTATAAAAAGGCAAAGACACTTGCTGTCCCAGACACTAGAGGGCGGAATCCATCCCTGGAAGTGCAGTGCATAAACATACATCAGCCATCCTATTTAGTTAAAGTTCAGATAACCTGTTACTGTAAATTGGTCTTCTGACGAGGTCTGGGTCATCCTTCATTAACAAGCGATTTTCGCCCTGCCACTATGGGAAAAGACCATCCTCCATTATGAGCAATTTACGCTCTGCCACTATGGGAAAA
The DNA here is from genome assembly GCA_037952925.1 of Lithobates clamitans. Lineage (NCBI taxonomy): Eukaryota > Metazoa > Chordata > Amphibia > Anura > Ranidae > Lithobates > Lithobates clamitans. The sequence goes on along the minus strand of JBBGZY010002659.1, from coordinate 22,804 downwards.
GACCATCCTCCATCATGAGCTATTTACGCTCCGCCACTATAGGAAAAGACTATCCTCCATCATGAGCGATTTACGCTCTGCCACTATAGAAAAAGACCATCCTCCATCATAAGCGATTTACGCTCTGCCACTATGGGAAAAGACCATCCTTTCTGAACAAGCGATTTACGCTCTACCGTTATGGGTGTTGCTTGTGGCGTGGATATTTGCAGCATACTTTCTGCTATAGCCACCCTAATAGGCCATAAAATTTTGCACAACCACATGCTTGTGAGTAGGGTTGCCACCTCATCCCTTTAATCCCGAACACATATGAATTACACAGGTTCTGAGACTACTTTAGTGCAGATAAGGCACCGAGTTTAATTATCACCTTAATCAGCCAAAGAACCTGTGTAATCAATATGTGTTCGGTTTTAAAGGGATGAGGTGGCAACTCTACTTGTGAGGCAACCTGTGCCTCATTGCTCTGCCACTGCAGACTGCATGCAGGCCCAAAATGCACCCTGAGCTTGGCAAGGCATCTTCTATCATGCTGGCATAAAATGCATGTGCCAATTTCCTGGATTCTGTCCCTTCACAGGGTAAGTGGAAACAACTCCTTTAGAGTGTATTGACCACATGCTTAATGAATGTGACAACCTGTTAGGTGTCGTCATCCTGTGATCGTTGGCGGGTCTTATGTTTTTTGGAGCGTTTGCGTTTAGGGTTTCTGCTCCTAAAATAATGCAAAACACCTCAATTTGCATATTTTCCTTGGACACTCTTAAGAACCATGTCCCACGTCGCCCCCTCCTACCTTTGTTAATCTTCTGTGCCACTAACAGGTGTGGCAAGCTCATATTTGCACAAAATATATGGAGAAAAGCATATTACCTCTCAGCAAAAAACATGGAACCCTGTCTCTTTAAGACCCATCTGCCTTCATCCACTCACTTTAAAGCATCAGCAGGTGAGCTTCAGGCAGCAGACACAGTTAGAGTCTGAGACAAAAACCTGTCAGACTGTCAAACCCACAGAAGTACACAGCATAGCAAGGGAGTCAGGGCAGCACATCCAAAAGATAGGCAGGAGACTCAGTCAGAATCTGAGGTAAATGCTTTACCTGGCAGGACTGCAGAGAGAGAGAGGGAGAGAAGCCCTCCCAACTGCAGACCTCCAAAATCATTTACACCATTGCATGGTGTCTGGCGGTTCCCATCTTGTGCTACCCATCTCCCCGCACTCTGTGACACCATTCACAGCCGCTCTCAGACTGACAATAAAGCCAGGAGAGCAGTGCAGTGCGCTGCATATAAAAAGACAGGGAAAAAACTAAAGGGAGAGGCAATGATGACATTGCAGAGCTCTTATAATACCACACCTGTACAATATCAATGCTGTTTAAGCTTAATTTGGCCACGGCCTTGGCACAAGGCACCCAGTTTTTAGAAAGATTTACCTTCAGCATTCAGGGTCTTCCAACTCCATGAGAGGCTGAACATGGAGGGATAGGTTCAGCAGGGGGGATGCAGCAAACTAATGACTTACCAACTGCAATCAACAGGTGGTCTGGAACAGACCAAAAAAGAACATCCTAGTTGGGGGAGGGGGTGTCTTTTATTGAGCTAGATACAGGTGGTCATGTGGGGATCCGGAGGAGGGGTTAACACGTTGTGTGCTGACATGAGGTGGGCCAGGAAATACAGACTTTACCTTGCAAGAAATGTCAGAAATAGGCTTAGTCATGAAAGGGTTAAAATGGTCTGTTGCAAAGTGGAAAACTGTTCTGTGGTTAGACAAACTGAAAACTGACATTCTTTTTGGCAGCAATAGGTGCCATGTCTTCCAGACTAAACAGAAGAGGGTCCTTCCAGCTTGTTATCAGCATCTCTGATGGCATAGCTCCCAACTGTCCCTGATTTTTGAGGGACTGTCCTTAATTTGAAACAAAGTCCCTCTATCCCTCTTTCCTGCTCATTTGTCCCTCATTTTGGTCTGATCTATATAGCTGTATATTAAATACACTATTTTTCTTTCAAAATGTGTTTCCCAGTGCTAAACTTTTCATCGTATTTCTAAATTGCTGCTTTTGTAAATCTTAAAATTCAGTATAAAGAAATAGTTGTGGTAAAAATAGCATTTGTGAGTTTAACTAATATATATATTTTTTGTATAATTCTCTTTTAAGGGGGTGTGCCAAGGGTTATGTCCTATTCCTACATACCTTTGCTAATAGGTGTCCCTCGTTCCCATCTCAAAAAAGTTGGGAGGTATGTTGATGCTGGTGTATGTGGAAGCATGCCTTTCCAGATGAGCATAATTGCACATCTGGAAAGGCACCATCAATGCTAAAAAATACTGTATATCCAGGTTTTAGAGCAGCATATGCCCCCATCCAGACAATGTCTATTTCAGGGAAAGCATTGCATATTTCATCAGGTCAATGCTAAACCGCATACTGCATGACTGACAACAGCATGGATTCATAGGAGAAGAGTCCGGGTGCTTAACTGGCCTGCCTGCAGTCCAGACCTTTCACCAATTAAAATTTTTTGGCACATCTTAAAACAAAAAATTTGACAAAGAAGGCCCAGGACTGTTGAGCAGTTAGACTCCTATATCAGGCAAGAATGGGACAACATTCCTCTCCCAAAACTCCAGCAACTGTTCTCAGTTCCTAAATGTTTACAGTGTGCTGTTAAAAGAAGAAGGAATGCTTCACCGTGGTAAACATGGCCCTGTGCCAACTTTTTTTAGACGTTTTGCTGCAAATAATTTCAAAATGACCTTACTTTTTCTTAAAATTGTACATTTTCTCAGTTTAAACAGTTCGCAACCGGCATATAGAAAAATGACAGGGCGTATGAGGTCTTCCCCAGAACGCTCGTCGTATGTGCTCCACGGGCTGCGCAGCAGCTTGATCTGTCACCTGCTGTGTCCACCAGACATAGCGGATAACCAATCAGTGTACTGGCCGCTGCCGATACCATGTGATTGCCGTGACTAATCACAGCAGATCACATGACAGTTGTACACAATAGATGGCTTTCATTCATGCATTTCATTTCATTTCATTTCATTCATTCATTCATCTGTTGTGTACTATTGTGTTGCTCTCTGTCACAGTGATCACATGGTACAGACGGGGCTAATCACAGTCTATCTGTACCATGTGATTACCTGTAGCCAATCACTGCTAACCACAATAGTAAACACTGAATTAACCTCTTCGCGCCCGCGCTATAGCCAAAAGACGGCTGCAGCGCGGACGCTAATTGCCGGGAGGCCGTCCCTGGGCATCCACCTGTTTACTTCCGCGATGTGCGCTCCCACAGGCGTGCATCGGGGAAGTTCTGTGCTGGCCGTGTCCCTTGGACACAGCCAGTCACAGATCGCTGAAAACGGCCAATCATAGTGGCCGTTTTTAGCGAGATCGGCGGTGCCAATGAGAGATGATCTCATATGTAAACATATGAGATCATCTCTCATCGCCAGGTCTCCCTCCTCACACAGAGACAGCGTGTGAGGAGGGGGAGCTAACCGCTGCAGCGGTGAGTAAAAAACAAACAAAAAAAAAGTGATGTCACTGTCATCTGTCCCCAGTGCCATGTATTAGTACCATCTGTCATCAGTGCCACGTATTAGTGCCACGTGTCATCAGTGCCACGTGTCATCAGTGCCACGTATTAGTGCCATCTGTCATCAGTGCCATCTGTCATCAGTGCCACCTGTCATCAGTGCCACGTATTAGTGCCATCTGTCATCAGTGCCACATATTAGTGCCATCTGTCATCAGTGTCACGTGTCATCAGTGCCATGTATTAGTGCCATCTGTCATCAGTGCCATGTATTAGTGCCATCTGTCATCAGTGCCACATCTGTATCATCAGTGCCACGTATCAGTGCCATCTGTCATCAGTGCCATGTCAGTGTCACGTGTCATTGTCCTGGTGCTCCAGGGCCTTCAAAAATGTAATAGGTAGTCAACAAGTTAGATGTGTAATTTATGCTCCTAGAACACCTGAAGGTGCTCCCTGCATGTTGGGCCTCTCTATGTGGCCAGGCTGTGAAAAAGTCCCACACATGTGGTATCGTAATACTCAGGAGGAGTAGCAGAATGTATTTTGGGGTGTTATTTGTGGTATATACATGCCATGTGAGAGAAATAACCCCTATTACAATGACAATTTTGTGGGAAAAAAAAAATCTTCATTTTGCAAAGAGTTGTGGGAAAAAATGACAACATCAAAAAGCTCACCATGCATCTTACTAAATACCTTGGAATGTCTACTTTCATTTGGGGGTTATTCGTACTTTCCTGACTTGTTCGGGTCGCAAGAAATTAGATAGGCCACCAGTACATTAGGTGTGATCAATTTTTTATGATTTGCACCATAGCTTGTAGACTCTCTAACTTTCACAAAGACCAAATAATATCCACTAATTTGGGTTATTTTTACCAAAGATATGTAGCAGTATAAATTGTGGCCAAAATTTATAAAGAAAAATTAATAATTTGCAAAATGTTATCACAGAAACTAAGAAAAATGCGGGGTTTTTTTTCAAAATTTTCGGTCTTTTTTCATTTATAGCGCAAAAAATAAAAAACCCAGACGTGATCAAATACCCCCAAAAGAAAGCTCTAATTGTATGAAAAAAAGGACAAAAAATTAATTTGGGTACAGTATTACATGACTGAGTAATTGTCATTCAAAGTGTGAGAGCGCTGAAAGCTGAAAATTGGTCTGGTCTTAAGTGCCCAGTTGTGAAGTGGTTAATCCATTTCCTTCCGTAAACATGGTTGCTTATAACAGTTAAATTCACTGGTATAAGCAATCATAGTGTGTAAAAAAAGTAGTACAATGTTACTATGGTAACACTATTGCTCTGGTCATGGTATATTAAAAACAAAATTTGTAAAAAAAAAAAGGTAAACATTTAAAAAAAAAAAAAAAGCACATTTTTTTGTTTTTAACCACTTGAGCCCCGGACCATTATGCTGCCTAAGGACCAGAGGTCTTTTTCCAATTTGGCACTGCGTCACTTTAACTTTTAATTGCGCGGTCATGCAATGCTGTACCCAAACGAAATTTGCGTCCTTTTCTTCCCACAAATAGAGCTTTCTTTTGATGGTATTTGATCACCTCTGCCGTTTTTATTTTTTGCGCTATAAACGGAAAAAGACCGAAAATTTTGAAAAAAAATGATATTTTCTACTTTTTGTTATAAAAAAAATCCAATAAACTCAATTTTAGTCATACATTTAGGCCAAAATTTATTCGGCCACATGTCTTTGGTAAAAAAAAAGTTAATAAGCGTATATTTATTGGTTTGCGCAAAAGTTATAACGTCTACAAACTAGGGTACATTTTCTGGAATTTACACAGCTTTTAGTTTATGACTGCCTATGTCATTTCATGAGGTGCTAAAATGGCAGGGCAGTACAAAACCCCCCCAAATGACCCCATTTTGGAAAGTAGACACCCCAAGGAAATTGCTGAGAGGCATGTTGAACCCATTGAATATTTATTTTTTTTGTCCCAAGTGATTGAATAATGACAAAAAAAAAAAAATATTTACAAAAAGTTGTCACTAAATGATATATTGCTCACACAGGCCATGGGCCTATGTGGAATTGCACCCCAAAATACATTCAGCTGCTTCTCCTGAGTATGGGGATACCACATGTGTGGGACTTTTTGGGAGCCTAGCCGCGTACGGGGCCCCGAAAACCAAGCACCGCCTTCAGGATTTCTAAGGGCATAAATTTTTGATTTCATTCCTCACTACCTATCACAGTTTTGAAGGCCATAAAATGCCCAGATGGCACAAAACCCCCCCAAATGACCCCATTTTGGAAAGTAGACACTCCAAGCTATTTGTTGAGAGGCATGTTGAGTCCATGGAATACTTTCTTTTTTGACACAAGTTGCGGGAAAGTGACAATTTTTTTTTTTTTTGCACAAAGTTGTCACTAAATGATATATTTCTTACACAGGCCATGGACATATGTGGAATTGCACCCCAAAATACATTTAGCTGCTTCTCCTGAGTATGTGGATACCACATGTGCGGGACTTTTTGGGTGCCTAGCCGCATACGGGGCCCCGAAAACCAAGCACCGCCTTCAGGATTTCTAAGGGCGTAATGTTGTGATTTGACTCCTCACTACCTATCACAGTTTTGAAGGCCATAAAATGCCAAGATGGCACAAAACCCCCCCAAATGACCCCATTTTGGAAAGTAGACACCCCAAACTATTTGCTGAGAGGCATGTTGAGTCCATGGAATATTTTATATTTTGACACAAGTTGCGGGAAAGTAACACTTTTTTTTTTTTTTGCACAAAGTTGTCACTAAATGATATATTGCTCAAACATGCCATGGGCATATGTGGAATTACACCCCAAAATATATTCTACTGCTTCTCCTGAGTATGGGGATACCACATGTTTAGGACTTTTTGGGAGCCTATCCGCGTACGGGGCCCCGAAAACCAAGCACCGCCTTCAGGATTTCTAAGGGCATAAATTTTTGATTTCACTCCTCACTTCCTATCACAGTTTTGAAGGCCATAAAAAGCCCAGATGGCACAAAACCCCCCCAAATGATCCCATTTTGGAAAGTAGACACCCCAAGCTATTTGCTGAGAGGCATGTTGAGTCCATGGAATATTTTATATTTTGACACAAGTTGCGGGAAAGTGACAATTTTTTTTTTTTTTTTTGCACAAAGTTGTCACTAAATGATATATTGCTTAAACATGCCATGGGCATATGTGGAATTACACCCCAAAATATATTCTGCTGCTTCTCCTGAGTATGGGGATACCACATGTGTGGGACTTTTTGGGAGCCTAGCCGCATACGGGGCCCCGAAAACCAAGCACCGGCTTCAGGATTTCTAAGGGCGTTAAGTTGTGATTCCACTCCTCACTACCTATCACAGTTTTGAAGGCCATAAAATGCCAAGATGGCAAAAACCCCCCCCAAATGACCCCATTTTGGAAAGTAGACACCCCAAGCTATTTGCTGAGAGGCATGGAGAGTATTTTGCAGCTCTCATTTGTTTTTGAAAATGAAGAAAGTCAAGAAAAATGTATTTTTTTTTTCTTTTTTCAATTTTCGAAAGTTTGTGACAAAAAGTGAGGTCTGCAAAATACTCACTATACCTCTCAGCAAATAGCTTGGGGTGTCTATTTTCCAAAATGAGGTCATTTGGGGGGGGGGGTTGTGCCATCTGGGCATTCCATGGCCTCCGAAACTGTGCTAGGCAGTGAAGAGTGAAATCAAAAATTTACGCCCTTAGAAAGCCTGAAGGCGGGGCTTGGTTTTCGGGGTCCCGTGCGCGGCTAGGCTCCCAAAAAGTCCCACACATGTGGTATCCCCATACTCAGGAGAAGCCACAGAATGTATTTTGGGGTGTAATTTCACATATTCCCATGGCATGTTTGAGCAATATATCATTTAGTGACATCTTTGTGCAAAAAAAAAAAAAAAAAAAAAAAAAAAAGATTTGTCTCTTTCCCGCAACTTGTGTCACAATATAAAATATTCCATGGACTCGACATGCCTCTCAGCAAATAGCTTGGGGTGTCTACTTTCCAAAATGGGGTCATTTGGGGGGGGTTTGAACTGTCCTGGCATTTTATGCACAACATTTAGAAGCTTATGTCACACATCACCCACTCTTCTAACCACTTGAAGACAAAGCCCTTTCTGACACTTTTTGATTACATGAAAAAAATATTTTTTTTTTGCAAGAAAATTACTTTGAACCCCCAAACATTATATATTTTTTTAAAGCAAATGCCCTACAGATTAAAATGGTGGGTGTTTCATATTTTTTTTTCACACAGTATTTGCGCAGCGATTTTTCAAACGCATTTTTTGGGGAAAAAACACACTTTTTTAAATTTTAATGCACTAAAACACACTATATTGCCCAAATGTTTGATGAAATAAAAAAGATGATCTTAGGCCGAGTACATGGATACCAAACATGACATGCTTTAAAATTGCGCACAAACGCGCAGCGGCGACAAAATAAATACATTTTTAAAAGCCTTTAAAAGCCTTTACAGGTTACCACTTTAGATTTACAGAGGAGGTCTACTGCTAAAATTACTGCCCTCGTTCTGTCCTTCGCGGTGATACCTCACATGCATGGTGCAATTGCTGTTTACATTTGACGCCAGACCGACGCTTGCGTTCGCCTTTGCGCGAGAGCAGGGGGGGACAGGGGTGCTTTTTTTTTTTTCTTTATTATTTTTTTGCTTTTTTATCTTATTTTTAAACTGTTCCTTTCATTTTTATTTTTTTTAAATTAATTTTATTGTTATCTCAGGGAATGTAAATATCCCCTATGATAGCAATAGGTAGTGACAGGTACTCTTTTTTTTTAAAAATTGGGCTCTATTAGACCCTAGATCTCTCCTCTGCCCTCAAAGCATCTGACCACACCAAGATCGGTGTGATAAAATGCTTTCCCAATTTCCCAATGGCGCTGTTTACATTCGGCGAAATCTAAGTCATGAAATGCTCGTAGCTTCCGGTTTCTTAGGCCATAGAGATGTTTGGAGCCATTCTGGTCTCTGATCAGCTCTATGGTCAGCTGGCTGAATCACCGGCTGCATTTTCAGGTTCCTTGTTGGGACAGGAAAGCCAGAGAAAAACATGGAAGACGGTGGGGGAGGGGGGGGCATTCCCTCCCACTGCTTGCAAAAGCAGTCTAGAGGCTAATTAGCCGCTAGGATTGCTTTTACATGAAAGCCGACCGCTGGCTGAAAAGAATGATACCAAGATGATACCTAAACCTGCAGGCATCATTCTGGTATAACCACTCAAAGTCCAGCAACATACCAGTACGTTGCTGGTCCTTGTTAGGCATATATTGTAAACTTTTTTTTCATGCAGCCTGTGGGCTGAACGAAAAAAAGATATTGATCGGTGGGTATGCCCACCATTAGAATACCTCCCTTCATCCACCCACTTCTAATGATGGGCATACATGCACCATTTATATATGCCGAAGCATGGGGGCATCCTCCCGCAAAAGGCAGGAGCAAATTGCTCCTCCACCCACTGCTGCCCCCACGCTTCGGCATATATGCTGAAGTATGTAACTGTGGTGGTGAAATCACCTCCAACAGCGCTGGAGTCACGGCTTTATATATCGTGGGAGCAAACGCTGTTGCTGTCAAGATAAATAAATCCGCGCTGCAACTGAATGGCGTACCTGCTAAGCAAATGATGGTTAACAATAAAACAAAGTAACATTACAGTATAACAGTAAGACTTACCATACCTGCAAAGCAAATACAAAAAAAAAACATAGTAAAAAATAAAACATTTAACGCAACCTGTGCCTAAAATATATACCGTATATACTCGAGTATAAGTCGTTCCGAGTATAAGTCGAGGCCCTAATTTACCACAAAAAAATGGGAAAAACGTATTGACCCGAGTATAAGACGAGGGAGAGAAATGCACAGCTACTGTAAGTGGAAAAGAGGGTCAACAATGCCCATTTGCAGCATCACTGTGCCCATTTGCAGCCCTAGGTCCCCTGAACTTCAAACTTGGTAGTTAAGGGTTTCTAGATGCCCCCTAGCTGCAGGCAAAATTTGGGGTCTCTGAACCCAAAGGGTCCCGAAATGACATTGCTGCAGATGGACACAGTTGACCGAATTTGGGGCCCCGTATCTCAGGGCCACTTAGTGCTAAGAACCCCAAATTTGGTGTGCAAACCCAGTGGAACTGGCACCATAAAATTATCAAAGCTGGGGTTTCTAGCATCAAGTGGCCCCGAGATACAGGGCCCCAAAATCAGTTCAGAAAATGTCAAGCACTTTTCTGCAGCAGAGAATGACATTTTCCAAACCGGATTTGGGGCCCTGTATCTCAGGGCCACTTAGTGCTAGGAATCCCAGCTTTGGATATGTTATTGTCCCAGTTCCACTGGGTTTTCACACTAAATTTGGGGTTCCTAGCCCCAAGTGACCCTGAGATATGGGGCCCCAAATTCGGTTCAGAAAATGTCAAGCACTTTTCTGCAGCAGAGAATGACATTTTCTGAACCGATTTTGGGGCCCCGTATCTCGGGGCCACTTGGTGCTAGGAACTTCAGCTTTGGATATGTTGTGGTACCAGTTCCACTGGGTTTGCACACCAAATTTGGGGTTCCTAGCCCCAAGAGGCCCTGAGATACGGGGCCCCAAAGTCGGTTCGGAAAATGAATTTTTTTGCTGCAAAAAAGTGCTTGACTCAAGTATAAGTCGAGGGGGCACTTTCAGCACAAAAAAATGTGCTGAAAAATTCGACTTATACTCGAGTATATACGGTATATGCCGAAGCATGGGGGCATCCTCCCGCAAAAGGCAGGAGCAAATTGCTCCTCCACCCACTGCTGCCCCCACGCTTCGGCATATATGCTGAAGTATGTAACTGTGGTGGTGAAATCACCTCCGACAGCGCTGGAGTCACGGCTTTATATATCGTGGGAGCAAACGCTGTTGCTGTCAAGATAAATAAATCCGCGCTGCAACTGAATGGCGTACCTGCTAAGCAAATGATGGTTAACAATAAAACAAAGTAACATTACAGTATAACAGTAAGACTTACCATACCTGCAAAGCAAAAATAAAATAAATAAATCCGCGCTGCAACTGAATGGCGTACCTGAAAACAATAAAATGGTTACCAACAAAACACAGTAAACGGTAAAGTATGAAAAATCTGAAAAGGAAACATGGTAAAACATAATAACAATAAAACATTGCAGAATAGAATAGAGTAAAAAAGAGAAGAACAATAGAGAGAGAATAGAGAGAGAGAGAACAATAAAACAACAACTATTTTTGGTTTTTTTATTTTATATTTTTTTTTGTGTTTTTATTTTTTTTTATTTTTTTTTTTATTTTTTTTTTTTACACTTTTTTTTAGTAACTTTTAACTTTTGTAACTTTTGTTCCAGGTTTGGGTCTCTCAAAATGCAATGGCATCTTGGGAGACCCTGTGTTAGTGTGCCTAGTCTGTGCAGTGCTGAACCCTACGCTAATACTCAACTAATGTATGGTAGCGTTCAAAGCATTCACCCATGCAAAGACCAGGATTGCCAGGACAGGAGGGACAATAAGACCGGGTGTCACGCCTAAATCCGCGCTTGCTGCAGACACGACATCTTTTTTGGGGGGCTCGTTGGGTAGGGGTACTCGGGATGGCATAAGGAAAATGCCGCTCATGCAGCCGGCTTACTGCATTTGGTTGGGGAAGGTGAGGTAGAGCACCGTCTGGAAACAGAAGGGCTCTGACGATCTCTTCCTGGAATTTAAGGAAGGATCCAGTCTGTCCTGAAGCTCTGTATAGCACATGAGCATTCAGCAAAGCCAATTGAAATAAGTATACAGACACTTTTTTGTACCAGCGTCTGGCCTTACGGGCAACTAAGTACGGCGCCAACAACTGGTCGTTGAGGTCCACCCCTCCCATATTAAGGTTGTATTCGTGGACACAGAGGGGTTTCTCCACAACACCAGTCGCCGTAGAAATTTGGGTCGTCGTGTCTGCATGAAGGGAGGTGAGAACGAAAACATTCTTCTTATCCCTCCACTTCATAGCGAGCAAATTATTATACTTCAAGCAGGCTCTCTCCCCCAGCCTAAGACGGGAATCTACAAGCCGCTGGGGAAAGCCCCGGCGATTAGGTCGCACGGTGCCACATGCTCCAATCTGCTGATCAAACAAGTGACTAAAAAGTGGCACGCTCGTATAATAATTGTCCACGTACAAGTGGTACCCCTTTCCGAATAAGGGTGACACCAAGTCCCACACTATCTTGCCAGCGCTTCCTATGTAGTCAGGGCAGTTTGTCGGCTCTACGTGACTATCTTTTCCCTCGTAAACCATAAATCTACATGTATAGCCTGTGGCCCTGTCTCAGAGCTTATACATCTTGACCCCGTATCTGGCACGCTTGCTGGGAAGGTACTGTTTGAATGACAAGCGGCCAGAAAACTTAATCAGGGACTCATCAACGCAGACAACTTGATGGGGGGTAAACAAGTCTGCAAAACGTTGGTTGAAGTGGTTTACGAGGGGCCGAATTTTGTAGAGCCGATCGTATTCAGGGTCTCCACGAGGACGACAGAGTTCATTGTCGTTGAAGTGCATGAACCGCAAAATCTGCTCGTATCGTGCCCTGGCCATGGAAGCAGAGAACAAGGGTGAATGGTAAATTGGGTCAGTGGACCAATATGACCGCAACTTACTCTTTTTATTCAACCCCATGAGGAGGGAAAGGCCCAGAAAGGTCTTAAATTCGGAGACCGTAATTGGTCTCCAATCTCTGGCAAGGGTGGACTGGGGCATAGTGGCGATGTATTGACCAGCGTATAAATTGCTTTGGTCCACAATAGATCTATAGAGATCTTCGGTGAAAAACAGTGAATAAAAATCCAGTGGCGTAAAATCAACTGTTTCCACCTGAATTCCGGGTTGGCCAGTGAAAGGGGGAAGTACGGGTGCTGCAGAAGTGGAAGGTTCCCAATTCGGATTGGCCAATGCAGCAGGAAGGGCACTATGGGCACGACGGGCCTGTCTTTGTCTTCTTGGTGGCAGCGGGACACTACTAGTGCTTGCCACCTCGCCAGCTTGAACTGCACTTATGGGACTCGCCACGTCACCACGTGATACTGCAGTGCTGGATGTACGACCAGGGTGTACTAGGCCGCTGGTGCTTGCCAGTTCACCAGAAGGAGTAGCGGCGCTAGTACTGCTCTGCTCCATACGAGAGCCCTGCGGTTCTTGCACTTCAAGGACAGAAGAAGATTGGGGTCTGGTACGCCTGACCTTAGCAGGGACCACAACTCTGTCGTCAGAGCTATCTGTCATGGAGCCGCTGTCCTCTACAGGATCGTATTCTGAGCCTGAACTTGACAGATGAGTGACTTCCTCTTCACTATCTGTCATACTCAGAAACGTGTAGGCCTCTTCACTAGTGTACCTTCTATTTGCCATTTTGGGCTCTAAATTTAGGGGTACACTAGTGAGACTCACAGGCAAAAAAGCTCCTGACTGTTGGCGACTGTATCAAAACGCTACCAAAAAACTGTTAGCGATCGCAGGGATCAGGCCTGACTCTGCGAACGCTGCAGTTATGTGTGCTTAGTGTTTTGTAAGTGTCAGTTATCGATCGATACTGCACTTGGGTGGGCTGGGCAGGGCTGGGCCGAGGAGCAAAACGCAGGTGCTAGCAGGTATCTGGGCTGATCCCGCTAACACTGCGTTTCAGGGAACCCTAAACTGCTGGGGAGTATAGATCTGATCGGATCAGATATCGATCCGCTCAGATACTATAGCACTAAGGGAGGTGTATGCTGCGTGCGTGGGTTTTAGCGGTACTGGCGCTAACCTGACGCTGCCTGGGGCGACGCAGACCTTATCTGATCCTAAAAACTTAACTTCTATCACCGCCGGGCAATTAGGGGGTTAAACCTTTATAGGGTAATAAACGGCGGGTGCCCTAAAACTATAATAAACTATAATAAACTGTAATAAACTGCAATAAACTACAAAAAACAAACTAGCTAACCAGCGTCACCCGTAACACTTATACGGTGATCGCTGGTGAAAGGGTTAACTAGGGGGCAATCAGGGGGTTAAAACCTTTAGCAGGTAGTATATGGGGGTCCCTGTCGCTATAAAACACTGACAGCGAACCTATATACTTACCTCCCTAACTAGCGTCACCTGTGTCACTAATACAGCGATCAGAAAAACGATCGCTTAGCGACACTGGTGACGGGGGGTAATCAAGGGGTTAACTTTTATTAGGGGGGGTTAGGGGGGTACCCTGGACCTAAGGGGGGGTACCCTAGACCTAAAGGGGGCTAACCTAACTGCCCTAAAACTTTTAACTGACACAAACTGACACCAATGCAAAAAAAAAAAAAAATGCTATTGGTGTCAGAGTGACAGGGGGTACAGGGGGGTGATCAGGGGGTGATCGGGGGGTGATGGGGGGTGACAAGTGTGCCTGGCGTGTTCTACTGAATGTGTAGTGTTGTGCAGACTTACTTGGATGTCTTCTCTCCTCGGCGCGGCGACGAAAAGACCGCCTCGAGGAGAGATGACATCACTTCCTTTCCCTCTGTTTACATTACAGAGGGAAAGGAAGCATTTCATTCGCCGGGAGCGATCGGGAGGGGGTGGCCAACAATGGATGGCCGCCCCCTCACCTCTCATTGCCCGGGAAGAAATGGCGACCGCCTCGGGCACCGGGGGGGGGACCGATCGGACCCCCCACCCGCGGAAGGCAAATCACGTACATGTACGTGATTTTGCCTGTCCGTGCCACCTTGCCGACGTACATCGGCGTGAGGCGGTCGTCAAGTGGTTAAATACTGTCACACTGTCACTAGTCGGTACCCCTGATCACCACCACACCAGTTACATGGTGACGCTGTACTGCGCTGATGACAGTATATAACATTTTTTTTTTTTATTTCTTTATTTTCCAACTACAACTTCAAAAAACTCGCCATGCATCTTACTAAATACCTTGGACTGTCTACTTTACAAAAAAAGAGTAATTTGGGGAATATTTTTTACTGTCCTGTCATTTTTGGGGCCTCAGAAAATGAGATAAGTTGTCAATACATCAGGATTGATCAATTTTCAGATATATACCATAGTTTTTAGACTCTATAACTTTCCTACAGACTAAATAATAAACACTGATCTGGGTTATTTTCACCAAAAAAATAATAGCAGAATACAGTTTGGCCTAAACTTACGCGGAAAGATTATTTGCAAAATTTTATAACAGAAACAAAGAAAAACTTTTTTTTTCCCAATATTTTTGTTTATTTTTTGTTTATTTAGCAAAACAAAAGAAAAAATCCCAGAGGTGATTAAATACCACCAAAAGAAAGCTCTATTTCATATAAGTACAGTGTTGCATGACAACACAGTTTTCATTTTAAAGTGTGACAGCGCTGAAAATTGGCCTGGCCAGGAAAGGGGTAAAAGTGCCCAGCATTGAAGTGGTTAACCACTTGTCGACCGCCTCACGCAGATATACTGCGGCAGAACGGCACGGGCAGGCAAAGTAACGTATGGGTACGTTACTTTCCTCCCGCGGGCGGGGGGTCCGGTCGGACCCCCCCCTGGTGCCCGAGGCAGTCGGCATCTTTCCCCGAGCGATCAAAGGTGAGGGGGAGGCCATCCATTCGTGGCCACCCCC
Organism: Lithobates clamitans; assembly: GCA_037952925.1. NCBI lineage: Eukaryota > Metazoa > Chordata > Amphibia > Anura > Ranidae > Lithobates > Lithobates clamitans. The sequence continues at coordinate 7,579 of JBBGZY010002659.1, read as the reverse complement.
TCGTGATCGCTCCCAGCCAATGACATTCTTCCTCTGCCGCTGTTTACACTTCAGAGGCAGAGGAAGAAGTGATGTCGGTCTTTTCCGTTCCGGCGCCGAGGAGATAAGACATCAAATAAGTGCACCAAACACTACACTAACAGTAGAACACTCCAGGCACACGTATCACCCCCCGATCACCGCCCTGTACCCCCTGTCACAGTGACACCAATAGCAGTTTTTTTGGTTTGTTTTCTAAAATATTGCATTGGTGTCAGTTTGTGACAGTTATAAGTGGTAGGGCAGTTAGGGTTAGCCCCCTTTAGGTCTAGGATACCCCCCTAACCCCCCCTAATAAAGGTTAACCCCTTGATCACCCCCCGTCGCCAGTGTCACTAAGCGATCGTTTTTCTGATCGCTGTATTAGTGTCAGCTAGTTAGAGAGGTAAGTATATAGGTTCGCCGTCAGCTTTTTATAGCGTCAGGGACCCCCATATACTACCTAATAAAGGTTTTAACCCCCTGATTGCCCCCTAGTTAACCCTTTCACCAGTGATCACCGTATAAGTGTTACCGGTGACGCTGGTTAGTTAGTTTATTTTTGATAGTTTCAGGGCACCCGCCGTTTATTACCTAATAAAGGTTTAACCCCCTGATCGCCCGGCGGTGATATAAGTTAGGTTTTAGGGTTAGATAGGGTCTCCGTCGCCCCAGGCAGCGCCAGGTTAGCGCCAGTACCACTAACACCCACGCACGCAGCATACACCTCCCTTAGTGGTACAGTATCTGAACGGATCAATATCTGATCCGATCAGATCTATACTAGCATCCCCAGCAGTTTAGGGTTCCCAAAAATGCAGTGTTAGCGGGATCAGCCCAGATACCTGCTAGCACCTGCGCTTTGCCCTCGGCCCAGCCCAGCCCAGCCCACCCAAGTGCAGTATCGATCAATCATTGTCACTTACAAAACAATAAACACACATAACTGCAGCGTTCGCAGAGTCAGGCCTGATCCCTGCGATCGCTAGCAGTTTTTTTGGTAGCGTTTTGATACAGTCGCTAACAGTCAGGAGCTTTTTTACAAGTGAGTCTCACTAGTGTACCACTAAATTTAGAGCCCAAAATGGCAAATCGAAGGTATACTAGTGAAGAGGCCTACACGTTTCTGAGCATGACAGATGGTGAAGAGGAAGTCACTCATCTGTCAGATTCAGGCTCAGAATACGATCCTGTAGAGGACAGTGGCTCCATGACAGATAGCTCTGATGACAGAGTTGTGGTCCCTGCCAAGGTCAGGCGTACCAGACCCCGATATTCTTCTGCTGTTTTTGAGGTGCAAGAATCACAGGTCCCTCGTATGGAGCAGAGCAGTACTAGCGCTGCTATTCCTTCTGGTGAACTGGCAAGCACTAGCGGCCTAGTACACCCTGGTTGGACATCCAGCACTGCAGTAACACTTGGTGACGTGGCGAGTCCCATAAGTGCAGTTCAAGCTGGTGAGGTGGCAAGCACAAGTAGTGTCCCGCTGCCACCAAGAAGAAGACGAACACAGGCCGGTCGTGCCCATAGTGCCCTTCCTGCTGCATTTGCCAATCCTAATTGGGAACCCACCACTTCTGCAGTACCCGTACTTCCCCCATTCACTGGCCAACCCGGCATTCAGGTGGAAACAGTTGATTTTACGTCACTTGATTTTTATTCGCTGTTTTTCACCGAAGATCTCTATAGATTGTGGACCAAAGCAATTTGTACGCTGGTCAACACATTGCCACTATTCCCCAGTCCTCCCTTGCCAGAGATTGGAAACCAATTACGGTTTCTGAATTTAAGAACTTTCTGGGCCTTTCCCTCCTCATGGGCATAACTAAAAAAGTGTGAGTTGCGGTCATATTGGTCCACTGACCCAATTCACCATATGCCCTTGTTCTCTGCCTCCATGACCAGGGCTCGATACGAGCAGATTTTGCGGTTCATGCACTTCAACAACAATGAACTCTGTCGTCCTCGTGGAGACCCTGAATACGATCGGCTCTATAAAATTCGGCCCCTCGTAAACCACTTCAACCAACGTTTTGCAGACTTGTTTAGTCCCCATCAAGTTGTCTGCGTTGATGAGTCCCTGATTAAGTTTTCTGCCCGCTTGTCATTTAAACAGTACCTTCCCAGCAAGCGTGCCAGATACGGGGTCAAGATGTATAAGCTCTGAGACAGGGCCACAGGCTATACATGTAGTTTTATGATTTACGAGGGCAAAGATAGTCACGTAGAGCCGAGAAAATGCCCTGACTACATAGGAAGCGCTGGGAAGATTGTGTGGGACTTAGTGTCACCCTTATTCGGAAAGGGGTACCACTTGTACGTGGACAATTATTACACGAGCGTGCCACTTTTTAGTCACCTTTTTGATCATCAGATTGGAGCATGTGGCACCGCGCGACCTAATCGCCGGGGCTTTCCCCAGCGGCTTGTAGATTCCCGTCTTAGGCTGGGGGAGAGAGCCTGCTTCAAGTGTAATAATTTGCTCGCTATGAAGTGGAGGGATAATAAGAATGTTTTCGTTCTTACCTCCCTTCATGCAGAAACGACCGCCCAAATTACTACGGCGACTGGTGTTGTGGAGAAACCCCTCTGTGTCCATGAATATAACCTTAACATGGGAGGGGTGGACCTCAACGACCAGTTGTTGGCACCGTACCTAGTTGCCTGTAAGGCCAGACGCTGGTACAAAAAAGTGTCTGTTTATTTATTTCAATTGGCTTTGCTGAACGCTCATGTGCTATACAGAGCTTCAGGACGGACTGGATCCTTCCTTAAATTCCAGGAAGAGATCGTCAGAGCCCTTCTGTTTCCACACGGTGCTCCACCTCACCTTCCCCAACCAAATGCAGTAAGCCGGCTGCATGAGAGGCATTTTCCGTATGTCCTCCTGAGTACCCCTACCCAACGAGCCCCCCAAAGAAGATGTCGTGTCTGCAGCAAGCGCGGATATAGGCGTGACACCCGCTATTATTGTCCCTCCTGTCCTGACAATCCTGGTCTTTGCATTGGTGAATGTTTTGAACGCTACCATTCACTAGTTGAGTATTAGCGTAGGGTACAGCACTGCACAGACTAGGCACACCATCGCATTTTGAGAGACCCGAACCTGGTACCAGTTACAAAAGTTATAGTTACAAAAAAAAAAGTGTAAAAAAAAATAAAAACATAAAAAAATATATAAAATAAAAAAAACAAAAAAGTTGTCGTTTTATTGGTCTCTCTCTGTCTTTTCTCTCTCTATTGTTCTGCTCTTTTTTACTTTATTCTATTTTGCAATGTTTTACCATGTTTGCTTTTCAGATATGCAATTTTTTTATACTTTACTGTTTACTGTGTTTTATTGTTAACCATTTTTTTGTTTTCAGGTACGCAATTCAGCTGCAGCGCGGATTTATTTATCTTGACAGCAACAGCGTTTGCTACCACGATACATAAAGCCGTGACTCCAGCGCTGTCGGAGGTAATTTCACCACCACAGTTACATACTTCAGCATATATGCCGAAGCATGGGGGCAGCAGAGGGCGAAGGAGCGATTTGCTCCTATCTTATGCGGGAGGATGCCCCCATGCTTCGGCATATATATATATTTTAGGCACAGGTTGCGTTAAATGTTTTATTTTTTACTATGTTTTCTTTTGTATTTTTTTTGCAGGTATGGTAAGTCCTATGCCCCGTACACACGGTCAGACATTGATCGGACATTCCGACAACAAAATCCTAGGATTTTTTCTGATGGATGTTGGCTCAAACTTGTCCTGCATACACACGGTCACACAAAGTTGTCGGAAAATCCAATCATTCTGAACGTGGTGACGTAAAACATGTACGTCGGGACTATAAACGGGGCAGTAGCCAATAGCTTTCATCTCTTTATTTAGTCTGAGCATGCGTGGCACTTTGTGCGTCGGATTTGTGTACACACGATCGGAAATTCCGACATTCTGAAAATTTTATAGACTGCTGTAAAACTTTGTGTGTCAGAAAATCCGATGGAAAAAGTCTGATGGAGCCCACACACGGTCGGAATTTCCGACAACATGCTCCGATCGCACATTTTCCGTTAACATATTGTTAACAATCATTTGCTTAGCAGGTACGCCATTCAGTTGCAGCGTGGATTTATTTATCTTGACAGCAACAGCGTTTGCTCCCACGATACATAAAGCCTTGACTCCAGCGCTGTAGGAGGTGATTTCACCACCACAGTTAAAAATAAGCATATATGCCAAAGCATGGGGGCAGCAGGGGCGGAGGAGCGATTTGCACCTACCTTTTGGGGCGGATGCCCCCATGCTTCGGCATATATAAACGGTGCATGTATGTCCATCATTAGAAGTGGGTGGATGAAGGGAGGTATTCTAATGGTGGGCATACCCACCGATCAACCTCTTTTTTTCGTTCAGCCCACAGGCTGCATGAAAAAAAAAGTTTAGAATTTATGCCCAACAAGGACCAGCAACGTACTGGTATGTTGCTGGACTTTGAGTGGTTATACCAGAATGATGCCTGCAGGTTTAGGTATCATCTTGGTATCATTCTTTTCAGCCAGCGGTCAGCTTTCATGTAAAAGCAATCCTAGCGGCTCATTAGCCTCTAGACTGCTTTTACAAGCAGTGGGAAGGAATGCCACCCCCCCCACCGTCTTCCATGTTTCCTCTGGCTCTCCTGTCCCAACAGGGAACCTGAGAATGCAGCCGGTGATTCAGCCAGCTGATCATAGAGCTGATCAGAGACCAGAATGGCTCCAAACATCTCTATGGCCTAAGAAACCGGAAGCTACGAGCATTTCATGATTGGGAAATTGGGAAAGCATTTTATCACACTGATCTTGGTGTGGTCAGATGCTTTGAGGGCAGAGGAGAGATCTAGGGTCTAATAGACCCCAATTTTTTCAAAAAAGAGTACCTGTCACTACCTATTGCTATCATAGGGGATATTTACATTCCCTGAGATAACAATAAAAATGATTTAAAAAAAAATGAAAGGACAGTTTAAAAATAAGATAAAAGAAAAAAAAAAGCACCCCTGTCCCCCCCTGCTCTCGCGCAAAGACGAACGCAAGCGTCGGTCTGGCGTCAAATGTAAACAGAAATTGCACCATGCATGTGAGATATTACCGCGAAGGTCAGATCGAGTGCAGTAATTTTAGCAGTAGACCTCCTCTGTAAATCTAAAGTGGTAACCTGTAAAGGCTTTTAAAGGCTTTTAAAAAATGTATTTAGTTTGTCGCCACTGCACGTTTGTGTGCAATTTTAAAGCATGTCATGTTTGGTATCCATGTACTCGGCTTAAGATCATCTTTTTTCTTTCATCAAACATTTGGGCAATATAGTGTGTTTTAGTGCATTAAAATTTTAAAAAGTGTTGCTGCGCAAATACTGTGTTAAAAAAAAATGAAACACCCACCATTTTAATCTGTAGGGCATTTGCTTTAAAAAAATATATAATGTTTGGGGGTTCAAAGTAATTTTCCTGCAAAAAATTAGGGCTTTGTCTTCAAGTAGTTAGAAGAGTGGGTGATGTGTGACATAAGCTTCTAAATTTTGTGCATAAAATGCCAAGACAGTTCAACCCCCCCCCCCCAAATGACCCCATATTGGAAAGTAGACACCCCAAGCTGTTTGCTGAGAGGCATGTCGAGTCCATGGAATATTTTATATTGTGAGACAAGTTGCGGGAAAAAGGCACATTTTTTTTTTTTTTTTGCACAAAGTTGTCACTAAATGATATATTGCTCAAACTTGCCATGGGAATATGTGAAATTACACCCCAAAATACATTCTGTTGCTTCTCCTGAGTACGGGGATACCACATGTGTGAGACTTTTTGGAAGCCTAGCTGCGTACGGGACCCTGAAAACCAAGCACCACCTTCAGGCTTTCTAAGGGCGTAAATTTTTGATTTCACTCTTCACTGCTTATCACAGTTTCGGAGGCCATGGAATGCCCAGGTGGCACAACCCCCCCCCCCCCCCCCACAAATGACCCTATTTTGCAAAGTAGACACCCCAAGCTATTTGCTGAGCGGTATAGTTTTGAAAATTGAAAAAAGAAAAAAACATTTATTTTCTTGTCTTTCTTCATTTTCAAAAACAAATGAGAGCTGCAAAATACTCACCATGCCTCTCAGCAAATAGCTTGGGGCGTCTACTTTCCAAAATGGGGTAATTTGGGGGGGGGGGGGTTGTGCCATCTTGGCATTTTATGGCCTTCAAAACTGTGATAGGTAGTGAGGAGTGAAATCAAAGGTTTACGCCCTTAGAAATCCTGAAGGTGGTGATCGGTTTTCAGGGCCCCGTACGCTGCTAGGCTCCCAAAAAGTTCCACACATGTGGTATCCCCGTACTCAGGAGAAGCAGCGGAATGTATTTTGGGGTGTAATTCCACATATGCCCATGGAATGTTTGAGCAATATATCATTTAGTGACAACTTTGTGCAAAAAAAAAAAAATACGTTTGTAATTTTCCTGCAACTTGTGTCAAAATATAAAATATTCCATGGACTCAACATGCCTCTCAGCAAATAGCTTGGGGTGTCTACTCTCCAAAATGGGGTCATTTGGGGGGGTTTTGTGCCACCTGGGCATTTTATGGCCTTGAAAACTGTGATAGGTAGTGAGGAGTGAAATCAAAAATTTACGCCCTTAGGAATCCTGAAGGCAGTGCTTGGTTTTCGGGGCCCCGTACGCGGCTAGGCTCCCAAAAAGTCCCACACATGTGGTATCCCCATACTCAGGAGAAGCAGCTAAATGTATTTTGGGGTGCAATTCCACATATGCCCATGGCATGTGTGAGCAATATATCATTTAGTGAAAACTTTTTGTAAAATTTTTTTTTTCCTTTTTTGTCATTATTCAATCATTTGGGACAAAAAAAAAATATTCAATGGGTTCAACATGCCTCTCAGCAATTTCCTTGGGGTGTCTACTTTCCAAAATGGGGTCATTTGGGGGGGTTTTGTACTGCCCTGCCATTTTAGAACCTCAAGAAATGACATAGGCAGTCATAAACTAAAAGCTGTGTAAATTCCAGAAAATGTACCCTAGTTTGTAGACGCTATAACTTTTAACCAATAAATATACGCTTATTGACATTTTTTTTTACCAAAGACATGTGGCCGAATACATTTTGGCCTAAATGTATGACTAAAATTTAGTTTATTGGATTTTTTTTATAACAAAAAGTAGAAAATATTTTTTTTTTCAAAATTTTTGGTCTTTTTCCATTTATAGCGCAAAAAATAAAAACCGCAGAGGTGATCAAATACCACCAAAAGAAAGCTCTATTTGTAGGAAGAAAAGGACGCAAATTTCGTTTGGGTACAGCATTGCATGACCGCGCAATTAGCAGTTAAAGCGACGCAGTGCCAAATTGGAAAAAGTGCTCTGGTCAGGAAGGGGGTAAATCCTTCTGGGGCTGAAGTGGTTAAACATTTAATGTTTCTGTTTTTCTATTGTGAATAAAACATAGGATTTGCAAACCATTGCATTCTGTTTAAAGTAGATTTTACACTGCATCCCAATTTTTGGAAGTAGGTTTGCATATATTTAGGAACTGACCT